>OY744544.1:42182287-42306283 GCA_963556195.1 Sepiola atlantica
TAGACAGGGTTAGTGCGATTCTCAAGTTGTATTCCAAACCACGTGATGTTTAGGGGTTGGTTGGCTTCTCGGTTCCAGTGATGAAATGAGCAGACTTAAGTTTTTGTAGAGCTTGCATGTAGGTGGTTACTCTCGTAGTAGAGGAGTAGCTCATCTAAGGCTGAGTTGAGGTTTGTTTCTACTGACTCAAACGTACTCTCTTGGGATGCAATGTAAAGGTCGTCAGCAGAGATGGACCGGTCAGACAGTTCAGTCATTCCAGTGCTCTAGGAATATTGAAGTCGGTCTATGTTTGGTCTTTGCTGTTTGGTAGTGCACTTCCTATTGAGTAGCAACTGATGTGCAACTTGTTTGGCAGTGACGGTGTACTGCTGTTGCATTGGAGTTGATGGATCGTTGATGGATTTTATGGATTAGACTCCATGTCTTTTCACTGTTCTTCGTCATATCAGTTTTCTCCAACAGATTTTACCATTTCCGTCGTCGTCTTTCTGATAGAGAGGTCATGAGTCTCTTACCTACTTCGATGGTACTTTCAGCAAATGGGTCAGATTCATAGAGCTGTTGGTATTGTTCATATAATTTGCAGCTTTGGGCATCGAGTCCAGGTATGTATTGAGTGCGGCAGCCTCTTGGGATGTTCTTCCGGGCTGTGTGGCGCACAAACCTGGTGAAGCTGTCATAGTTTTTTTTTGGGGGGGGGGTCTGCTGGGAGATGGGCAATCTTCCTTTCAAGATCCTCTTGAAAGCCAAGCCAGTTCACTTTCTCAAAATTGAATCTTCTTCGAAATGGAACTGTGGCTGGGGCGATTTCAGTATCGACTGTAATGCCAATGGGACGGTGTTGCGTTTTGGGCAGTGGCTCCAGGACCAGCTTTTTGCTCAATCCGGTGATATTTTGGCTGACAAACGCAATATCGGGATTATACCCTACTTTCCATCGTCCGCTGTTGAATGAGTTTGGTTGCTTTGCATCGTGGATCATTAATTCATAAATATGTCTTGATTATTTTTTATTCAAAAACTGTTTTCATTTTAATATAACAACTGGTATGAGTTCTATTAACAAATATGTTTATATCATGAATAAATGCTCAGCATTTTGTGTGAAAAGAGTCTTGTTGGTCCTTTCCGGTGAATTTATTTATAAGGTTTGCTTTTTGTATGGTTAATTTTCATAGACATGATAGGAATAATAAAATGGATACATCTCTTTGGACTACCGTTGTCTCATTTCTCTAAGAGCAAGTATTAACTTTTTGAGTTCCAGTCTGATAAAATCAACTTATTAAATTAAATATAAAGTTTTTTTACCACTTAAAAAATGTCCAAGCTTTGAAATCATATCGAACAGAGACCTGGTTTCCTTGAAATCTCACAGGCAACAGCTAAAAGGATCAGCAACGGATAAAATATTAACTTTAACATTGAATAAAATCGCAATGCTCCAATTTCACACGCTATATGCATTTGCACGTCTTCTTTTACTTTCGTATTAACGTCCTTTCTCATCACTTTCCACTTCTCAACTATTTTATTTCACCTTCTCTCTTCTTTTTTTTCCTTTTCTTTTATTCTTTTCTTTTTCCCATTTTCTTCTTCTTTTTTTCCCTTCTTATCATTCTCCAACTACATGTAACTTTTTTACTACCTGCTCTAGAATATTCTCTCACTCTCCTACATTCCACAAACTAGTCCCATCACCTACCATAACATTCCTCCTTACTTCTTTTTTCACCCACCCGCTTATAAACAAACTGTTCCACCTACTACACAGTTCATTTTCCTCCACCCCTAACACATTCCTTTACTTTACCCACTTCTCCCTTTAGGCTCGTCTTTCTCTCACTACTACGGTCAACATTTTGTTGTATATCTGATCTGATTCTGTTCACTAAATGCTATTTTTGACAAAGTTTTACAGCTAAAATGAAATATCGAATCTAAAAAAACATGACTGTTAAATGATTCTCGTTCTATATAATGTGTTATTTGCTTAATATCTTTATTCCTACTAATACCTACACATTCTATCGGATAGTTATTATTTTAAACAAACCTTCACATATAATAATATCTAATACAATACACATGAAGAAAACCGGAAGAGACATCAGCCGAAACATAGTCAAAAAGTAAATAGCAACTGTGGGAACAACAAGTCCAAAGAAAAACAACGCAAACAAAGTATTTCGGCTAGTTTGAATTACGGTAAATTGCGAACAGGTGAGTAAAATGGCTAAGAAACACTATATTAATTGTCTTGTAGGAAATGCAAATAATACCCGTAGAACCAACCGCTTAATAGTTTATATGTAAGACTCTTAAACTGAAAACAAGCGCGTTCGATTACCAATTCTTTAATTAAACGAACCCCTTGGGGTCTGTTTGGAGACGCGAATCCGCAAGAATTCGCGTGAATCAATGTTATTTTGATTTCATTACACCTCGGTCTGTGGCATTGATGGGGTGAGAAGATAATTTCATTGAAAGTTCGGCGTTCAGATGTATCTCGCCATTTTACAATGAGACTACGTTGATCTCATCAACGTCGTCTTTTTGCTGGACAAATGGAAGCAGGACGCAGCACGGACAATGGTCACATTGTTTTTGTGATGATTCGACCATAGATTAGGTTGACGTTCTGCTACCGCTTTAGAAGAAGCAGAATCGGACGTTCCTGTCGCCATCTCCCCTCGCAATCGCATGAACAATCGGCAACAGTAGACGACAATGGTCGACCACGAACGTAAGTGGCGTTCCCATTCGTTTCATGACAAAATGTTAATTTTATCTAGTTAAAGTCCAACAATGGCCGAAGTGAAATGCAGTTTAATTTCGCGCCGGTTCTACAACGCTTTCTGGCACCAGGTGGTACTATTTCCCAAGCTGTTGTTTTACATCCTCCCCCCAATCTCTCTCTCTCTCTCTCTCTCTCTATATATATATATATATATATATATATATATAGAGAGAGAGAGAGAGAGAGAGAGAGAGAGAGAGAGAGAGAGAGAAAAGAGGGTAGTGCAGTATTAGTGCAGTTCCAACGAGAGAAAAGTATATATGTAAAGGAGTGAGGCTACCAACATTTGTAGAATGTTTTTTTCAACATTTATTTATTATTTTGTTGTTTTATCATTTTATAATTTTATATAACGCGTTTCAAGCGGTGGTCCGCTTTCATCAGATATGTAAATCCATACGTATATATATATATATATATATATATATATATATATATATATATATATATATATATATATATATGATGTTCCAGAAGATCAAGTTAAAACAACATGATACCGTCGGTTTCAAGTCAGCGAGTCTTCAAATTTCGCTGACTATCCTCAGTCATAGTACTCAGTCAATGGAGCACTCTGTTTGACCAATATATATATATATATGTGTGTGTGTGTGTGTGTGTGTGTGTGTTAAAAATGTTTTTCTACATTAAAAGGCATCGTAAAAATGAAATACAATTTTGTTTAGGAAGTTGATAAGGATGCCAATATTTATTTATTTTTTTATATATACAATAAATCAAATATTTCGATCGGAATCGATTATTTTCAATGAAACTGAGAAACATTGTTATCATGTTCTATCATTCTTTTTCAACGCCGACACATTGTCAGCAAACTGACAACGGTCGGCGCTACTCCTGCTGTAATTGTAGACGGGTTAATGTCAAGATTAAGTGGTGGTGGTGTAGGTGGTAGCACAATACAGTAGTAGTAGAAATAGGCGCTCGATAACGCGTACAAGTATTAAAAATAGTTTTTTTTCTACATTGAAAAGCATCGTAAAAATGTAATAAAATTTTGTTTAGGAAGTCGATAAGGATGCCAAGATTTATTTCTTTTTTATATACAATAAATCAAATATTTCGATCGGGATCGATCTTTTTCAATGAAACTGAGAATCTGATATTGTTATTATTTTTTATCCTTTTTTATTAACGCCTACACATTGTCGACGAACCGACAACGGTCGGCGCCACTCCTGCTGTAACTGGAGACGTGTTTATGTCAAGATTAAAAATATTTTTCTACATTAAAATGCATCGTAAAAATAAAATACAATTTTGTTTAGGAAGTCGAAAAGGGTGTGTCGGCGTTGACAAAAAAGGATTTAAAAAAATAATAACAATGTAAGATTTTCAGTTTCATTGAAAAAGATGACGTAAAGAGAAGAAAAATATTAACATTTGCAACAGTTTCATCATTACGATCTATTTTCTTTTGCACTTGCATGTTCTCACTCACGGAGTGATTAATACGTGGTTCGGTAAAAACACATTTGAATGTTCTCAAGGATATATACGTTGGGCGATAAAAAAAAAAAACACTGTTCGCATAGGAGGCAACTTCCCTATCCGCCAAAACCTTTTTCCCGCGAATTATTAACAGTCCATTTAAGATGTAAATGCGACAAGACGTTATATCTCTCTCCTCGTCCCTAGCAATGGATTTGCTAGATGAGATGGAGCTCGTAGACTCAATTCCATTTCTATAGTGCATATATGGCGGCAGACTCAACCTATTCTGTATTATTGTTTTCATAACTCTTTTCGGGCCATGTTTTGTATTGATGAAACTGTTGAATAAAATTGTTCTAAATTGTAGAGAAGAAGTTTGTCCTTTTTGCCAAGACTTGGTGACCTTTTTCCTCATATTAAACAAGACCAGTAGGATGGATATTGATGCAGCAACGCTACTACAAAATGGCGATCTGACATCTCTTCTTTCCTCTGTTCTACACATTAATTACTGAAGTCTGTCTGAAGGTAAATTTGTACTATTAATTCTATTAATCGTACTATCTTGTAATGCTCAATTCAGTATATGTTCTTCTGTCATCATACCATCCTCCCAGACATTACCTCCTTTTATTTGTGGAAGGGGTAGTGTAGTATCTGTTCTGTTGTGTTCCTTTGGGAAGGTAGTGTAGTATACGTTTGTTCGTCATTATACCATCTTTCCAGGCATTATCCTCTCTTTTGGGTGGGAGCAATGTAGTATATGTTCGTTCGTCATTATACCATCCTTCTATGCTAGCAAAATATGTGACCGGAGGGATCATATATTTGCTAGTTTTGTTAGTTTTCTTAATGTTGACCGAAACAAAGTTTTTTAGCTGAAACTAAGTTAACCTCTCCAGTGTGGAAAGGTAGAAAAGTAAATCCGCTGATCGGCCATTTTAATACCTATAATGGCGTGTTTTATAAGTTTAAAAAGATAAATTGCTTTCTACGTCAAAATAGGACGGCGATGTTTATTTGTTGTTGTTTTTTTTTACGTACAAAATTTGCATTGTAATATTTAGCCAATATAAATGGTCATTAAATAGAAGGAAAAGAAATGTTGACGATTTATTTCAGGCCGACTTAGAGAAAAGAAATGGCAATTTTGGAGTGAATAATCTATTTTTTTATCGTTTTGTTATTTGATTTTCGCTTTTTTATTCGATGCTGTAAAATTTTACTCATCAATATTGTCGGGAAGAAACCGATATCGATTCTCCTCAACGTATGGAGGGGATATGAATAATCCAAAATGTGGCACAAGGCTGAACAAGATGGCGTGTGGAGGGACGTGTTCTTATCTAACGTATAACTAATTTAACTAGTTACATCATTAACCAAAACATAAGTTATACTAAACATTTATCAGCCATTAATCACCACAGAATCGCTCAATGAATAACCTACTTAGATCTCATATTATATTATAATATGCAATGTGGATTTTGAAAATAAAATGATTATATATAATAATAGAATAAAAATAGGAGATGAAAATAATAGAAATACCTCGGGTGTTAGTATAAGAACCTCTATCTTTCTAATTGCGGTAGATAAGAAGCTTTGCCAGTCGAAATGTTGATGCAGATCACAAAAGCTTGTTTTTTTTCACAATTTCGAAAGTACAAAAAAAGACCTTTACCTCTGGCAAATAAAGAAACCTGTCACCTAATTGGAGAAAGAAAAGAAGAATTATAAAACAAAATGTTTGGAAGGAATGAGGAAGATGTACGGACAAAATAAAATGGGGCCTTAAGATGCGATACGTATTTTAGCTAAGTTCAAAAAAGTAAAAGAAACTAAAAGAAACTTACACTAGTCAATTAAGGTCTAACCTGTCATGTTTGTTTGAAAAATGCTTTGGTACGATTAAGCGTTGTTTTCTTGTGGGTAATGTATTTGCTGCTTCTATTGGTCGAAACCTCTCAGGTGGTGATGATTCGTCTTCTGCTTACCTGAGGTAAGATTTTCTTAGATGGTTACACTCTCAGTTTATTCGATGCTGTAGGATTTTACTCATCTATATTGTCGGGGAAAACTGGTGTAGGTTCTCCTATTCTCTAAAGGTGCCCATTCCGTTTCGCTTGTTTTGTCATTGGCTTCCCCTAAAAAACTGCTTATCTTCGAGAACACCACCCTGTCTCTTATTCGATCTCTATTTATTTTCTCTCCTGATTAATTCCCACTCCCACTTAGAGATTGACATGTTTGTTGTGGGCTTTTAAACAATTCGGAAAACAAGGTTGGGAGCGTCTTACGAACCTACCTCTCTTAGCATTTTATTTATCTTTCTTTTTCTTGGGTGTATTTAATTGTCTCACTCCCCATCGTCTTTCATTTATTTTGGATATATTTTGTAAATAAAATTCATTTTAAAAAAACTTTGGGGATATCTTAAGTAGCTCAGTCCATAGAGCAAATGTGGTATTATGGTGATTGGGTCTAGTTTAGAATTAGACAAAGTGGACTGACCACCTACACCCTCCCTCCCAAGACGTTTTATAGCTTCATGCCTAATTTGCAAAATGTATTTCTTTTATAAATAAATATTGGTGTAGGTTCTCTTTGACTCAAGGTGGGGAGATAAAGGGATCCAGCGGCGAGTGTAGCAGCATTCAAACCATGATTTAATTGACAACACCAGCCTCTTTTTTGTCGGATTGAAGTATGGTGCGGTTCGGGCTTAGGATGTACACCTTCCCAGGTATTGCCTCCTTTTTGAAGGGTGTTATTGTCAATCGCTTGAGACACTTTGTGGCTATTAGTGTACCCAGCCAGAGTGTCTCTCTCGGTGGAGCTGGCTTCCCCTACTTTACGGTTTTATGCCACATATTGTTGTGGGGAGGAGATAACTAGTTATCCAGCTTGTTGGACGTTTTCTCTGTGATCGCAAATTTGGAGTTTTCACAGCTTTCTGTTTAATCTTTGCAAACCACTCTCATGCTGCGTCAGGCAGTTTGGAGGATAAGTGAGAAGTCTGCGGCGGTTCTAATGTTAAACTCAAAGTTTTTTTTCTGTTTTTTTTTGTTTTAACTTTTGTTCACGCCAAACAATACATCTTGCCACTGAAGCGTAAGTGTCTACTGTGGCAGGGGCCACATTTATAGGGGGAACCTGGTGGGGAATTGGGAACTAAGATGATTGTTCACATTACATTTTCATTTCTGTATGTTGGCCCGGTCGATAAAATTGTAGACCACGAGAGGAATTTTAAAGGCAAGCGGTCCGAGAAAAAAGTTATTAGCGTAGAAAGTTTTCTGGCATATAGGTACCTCTACAGTGAAGAGGTGTGATTTTGCTTCTAAAAGGGTGGTTCGGGAATATTTACGTTGAAGGTGTTATCAGCAAATACACCCATCTCAGACGCGATTGCATCGGGGAGGTCGTTTATTAAAATCAGGGATAATATAAGTTCAGGTATCCCTGGAGTACACCAGCATTGATGTGGTGTTGTTTGGATGTATGACCATCGAGAATAACCTGGATGTTTCTTTCAGATAAAGATCTGATTATATTACATATTCGTCCAGTAGTGCGTACAAGTTGAATTTAATGATAAGATCTAAATGTCAGACCTTATCTTATTGTCAAAGGCCTTGGCTATATCTAACTCTACCGCCATAGCTTCGCCTAACTTATCCAGTGTGCGATCTATACGCTCGGAAATGACCGTTAGGATATTCGTAGTAGAACGGAATTGCCTAAATCAATACAGTTGGTCAGAGAGAAGTTTAGCATTTTCAATGTGGTGAACTATCGCTAGATTGATTAATGGTTCAAAGGTTTTAGCGAAGGGCTGGTGGGGGAGACTTATGGGGCGATGATTTTGCGTGTTAGATCTTTCGTCAACGTTCTTCAAACTGGTACCACAAGGGCACTTTTCCAAGATTCTGTAAAGGTTTTGTAATACAGGAGAAAGGCCAGCGCAACAAAACATTTATTTATTATAATGACAGGGATAATATCTTATCCACATGTAATGGAGGTATCGATGTTTTTTATGATAGGCACGACATGTGAAAGGGTGATAATCAGTTCATTAAGTGCGGTTTCCGTCCGTAGTAGGAAATTAGGGAGAGTGGCTGACAGAATCAAAAAGGTGGAGTTTGGGCAAATCGCTAGATAAACAAATAAGCCTTGTCCGTTGTTGAAGGAGCGACTCTTCATGGTGGTTGGAGAATTATTTATTGTGCATGGTTCACTACATTATTATAGACTTTTCAGAAATCGCGAGATCCTATTTCCCAGTATAGCTATTCTTATCTGTGGATATACTACTCTTACAGTGATTTCTTGATGCTACAGGTTTGCCTATATCCATGGCGGTTGTAACGGCGAAATGCTTGGAGAATATGCGCAATTGCAGCAGCACAATTGAAATGAACTATTAAACAGGAGGAACTTATTCACAAGGGTCGACTTCGACACGACAAGTACGCAAAAAGTTGAATTTTAAAAAATACTCGAACTGTATGAAGAAAAAAAACTAAAAAATAACTAAACGAGATTAAAAATTAACAAATGATTCTTTAATACTAAAACCGAATTAAATCCTAAAAATATTATTTATTTATATAAATAATCCAAAATGTGGCACAAGACCGAACAAGATGGCGTGGGAAGAGGCGTGATCTTATCTAACGTGTAATTAATTTACCTAGTCACATCTATTGACCAAATCATTCACCAAAACATCACAGTTATACTAACCATTTACCCGCCATTCATCAAAACAAAATGGCTGAATGAATAACCTACTTAGAACTCATATTATATTACAATATGCAATGGGGATTTGGGAAATGAAAATATTATATGCAATAATAGGAAAAATATGTATAATAAAAAAAATAGCCTGGGTGTTAGTATAATAATCCCTGTTGCGTTTTCACTTATCGATGCATGTATAAACCATTATACACCCATTGGGATGTTATGGATCATCTACTGACAAAACCACTCGGACGTCGAAGTTTATTTATAAAAAGAATTATTTAAAAAAAAAGGAAGAACAGTCACAGAAAAAAAATCAGAAGGGCGATGTTACTTGCGTGCGCATATGGGGGGGGAGACAAATAGATAGATAGATAGATAGATAGATAACCTAACTGCATTGTTCGACTTCCGCTCCCCCTCCCGCACACACACGAACAAACCATTTGAGACGGCACCCTGACGCGTCTTCTTTGCATGAAGTGTCGTCAGAAAAAAAGTCACGTGATTTCGTGGACTTCCGTTCTGGGGAAATTACGAAAGCAGTCCTGCATCTCAAGCAAATCAAGCAGTCTGTTACCTAACTGGAGAAGGGAAAAGGGGAATTATCAAACAAAAGTTGGGAATAAAACGGAGGAGGGTAAGGACAAAATAAATGGGGATTTGCGATACATAGGTACTCTAGTTAAATTGGAAAGGGGGAACATAAACTAAGAAATGAAACGTACACTATTCAATAAGTGTTTAATCAGTCATTGTTCGTTTCTGGCGTCCAAAATACTTAGGCCTAAGCTACGTCCAAATACCACTCAAAACAATCGCCTGTCCCTATTAACTTGCCTTTTCACGCGGGCAGATTTAGGCACAGGGTCAATTTTTTTTGGAATGTTGGGGACATCCAACTCACCAAAAAAATGTAACTCGTGATTGGGACAAAAATAAAAATTCTAGAAGGATTTCTCCTTTCGCTGACAAGGATAGAAAAAAATTGAGTGCAGTATTAGAACAGATACTACACTTTTCTCTTAACCAGAAGGCTAAGCTGTCACTCGATACAGTTGCGAAATGTGCACCCAATTTTGCTTGGTCGAGTTTCACCTTCTCCAACCTGATACGCACGTTCAAACAATGTTGGAAAATGAGAATTATAAAATCCTAAAATATAATTCATCTGCCGAGATTGGGAAAAAAAACGTGACTTTTCAAGCCTCCGGACGAAACCATTTTCAAGCGGTGATGGGTAAGGTGGAATCGATAAGACATCGCATAACAAGTGGGACCATCCAACTCAACTCAGACCTACGTAGCTATCTGAAATGAATTATTAAAAAGACAAGAGAAATAATTCTCAAAATATGAATCAATGCGGAAGCATGCAATACTTACGCATCAAAGCGCCTACCTTAAATCATTAATATCTAATGTTTGTCTGAAAGATGCCTCAGGTACTCGTATTAAAATGCATAATAATCATGTACGATGATGCGTTGTTTTCTTTTGGCTAACTTATTTGGTGCCTCTACTGGTCGAAACTTTTCAAGTGGTGATCATTCCTCTTTTGTCTGCCTGCGGTAAGGTTTTGTTGTTTCGATCGTAGTCGGGTGTTGGGCGTCACCAATTAAAACAAGATATGTTATAAAAAAATATAATATTTATTATAATCGAAATTCCATTCCTGTCTTCACTTTTCGAGAAGATATATATATATATATATATATATATATATATATATATATATATATATATATATATATATATATATATGTGTGTGTGTGTATATATGTGTGCGTGTGTGTGCCCGGTTATGTTGAAAAGAAATCAATAAAGTGCTCGATCGCAGAAAAGTGAGAGCTGAATACAAATAATTTATTTTAAAAACTATACATTACATATTTCAGAGTCGTACCGCAATTTTATCCAGATGGACTGACTTATATATAAGAGAGAGGGAGAGAGAGAGAGCTAGAGAAAGAGATAGATAGATAGATAGAGAGAGAGAGAGAGAGAGAGAGAGAGAGAGAGGGATATATATATATATATATATATATATATATATATATATATAGAGAGAGAGAGAGAGAGAGAGAGAGAGAGAGAGAGAGAGATGTATATGTATATGTGTGTGTGTATTTAAGCAGCATATTTTAATTTAGGTAAACATTATTAAATAACTGTAATTTGGGGGAATATATATTACCCCAAATTACAGAATTAGCTTTTTGCCACTTTTTGCCACTTTTAGCTTTTCTCTCTTGATAAAGCCCACGCAACAACTTGACGAAACGTTGACTTTTCAGTCTTCCGCTTTTCCATTTTAACTCATACCCTCGAATTTATTTCATCCTTTTGTTGTAATATATATATATATATATATATATATATATATATATATATATATATATATATATATATATATAAATGAAGGAAGAGAGATAAAAGTGTACGGATGACAAATCTATTGCATCTTCGATTGTTCAATGCAAGGTATACTCGATAAAAAAAACATGTTTATTTTTCTTTCTTTAAGCCAGGCTTTTCAAGGATTAAAATCTTATCATCAAGTGAAATTACATAGATGGATAAGTTGGCAGTGGAATAGCAAAAATTCTAAATTTTACAAATTTCAGAAACAATATAAAGTAAAGGAAAATAAGAGTGTGCGTGTAAAAAAGAGGGCATTTTAGCCTGAAGATTCCCCCGGGGATGAAACGCGGGAGCCTCTGTGTAGCTTAATTGTCATAAATATATTTTCATAACTTACTATATATATATATATATATATATATATATATATATATATATATATATATATATATATATATATATATATATATAAGGTTGTAGATAGTAGGGGGCAAAAACGGATGTAGGAAGTGACATCATTACGGTATGAGGTTTAATCGATCTCTTTGTTCCAGACTTATCGACCAGACTCATCGACCAATGTGTTTGTGAAAAAGTGGATCCCGCGAACCCCAACGGGGGGAGGGGGGGGGCAATGAATCAAAGTTATATAGTATCTTTCTTAAATTCTCCCTGGGTCTCTCTCCCTTTCTTATCTCACACACAAATTCTGTCACGTGGTTATGTCGAATAAAGGTTGAAACCCATCCACGACGTTCGCGTACTTTTGTTCATGACGGCAATGGTGATGATGACAACAGCGGCGACGAACAGCTTTTACAGCAAATGGTGGTGGTAGAAAGCGGCGATCACGGCGGGACAACAGGCACCCACGTACGTTTGTCACAGAGGTGCCTAGCTAAAATCTATACCGGAAGGTAAGCGAGAATCCAACAAGAATACTCGTCACAGCACGGGTAAAAGTATTTCTCAGAACAAAACAGATTTAATGCTACTAAACCTTATCTTTAGAACCCTTATTCCAATTTTGATCAAAATCCATTATATTATTCTTATTCTAAAATATGTCTAAAATTCAAGGCTAAATCTTAAGGGACCTTAAGAAGAAATTGAAATTCAGAGGATCTTGCTTTATGATATCTAATGACTATGAATAAAATTTAATGCAAATCTGAAATATTTGAATTTTAAAATAGGAAGCCGTGTCTATATTATGCCTCTAAAAAGCGTTTAAAATACTCTAAAGAAATTGAAATTCGGGGAATATTATTTAATTGAAACCTATTGTTAAGATTTCACAAAAATGTCACAGGCACCCATAAAGGGGTGTCCATTATCTTTCGAAATTGAACCGAGTATTGATATATTATAGCGTTTTTACACAGTGTCATTGAACTTTTTCATTGTTATAGTAAACTAAACGAATACCAGTCCTACGCTCTATCCTTTAATAGACGACAAGAATGGCCTATGCTGGAAATCTCATTTCTTTGATCAATCATAATTCAAAAGCCAATAAACCAAATTAGTTAAAACTTTGCACAAAATTTTTATTTGATAGGTTCTATAAGTGTGTAGAATTTCAGCATAATTAGTCAAGGCAACCCAGAGATCCAGAAAGTTCAATCATGAAATCATGTTATCCGTGTGTACGTACGTACGTACGTACGTATGTGCCACCCTGTATCTCATCAACTATTTGATGGATTCAGCTGATTTTTGGCAGAGATAGAGGTTCTAGGGTCTGGTTGATGGCATTTTAATTTCAGTTTACCATATACGTTAGTTTTTCTAGAAAATTCCAAAAAAAACTTTTAAATGACCATTGTATTGAGGCATAGCCTTTACAAAAGTAGTGACATTCCATAAAAATGCCAGTATACTGAAATCATATGCCCTTAATAGGGTTAAGATGAAAATTCATATACACTAAATGTACAAAAGCAAGGAAATTCCCAAATTTTTGTACTTTTATTATCATTAAGGGTATGCGAGCACAACAGGGATATGTATTTTACTTGTAGGAATTTTTCTTCAGCGCACCTCACACACTTCATCCACTCATGCATAGAGATTTATACTGTAGTGATGTGATAATGAAATGGTTTGGTTGATATGTAGTCATACCCTTAATGACAATAGTTCTCGAAGTGGTTCACCCAATCCTGAATCCTCCTCTTGAAAGGGAGGGAGGGCTTTTTCTCATTTAGCCTTATGCATGAAAGTGCCCCGCACTTTCTTGAAAGAGTCTGTTTTATAGTAATGTTTAATGCAGTAGCTGTATCCACAGAGCTAGTTTATGCCCACCCCTTAAGATGTGTTGGTACAGTACCTGGGTATGTCAGTTTCCATCTTTACCTAGCTTCTACCGCTGTACAGCTACTACGACAAAAAGATATTTGAAATTTCGCGGAAAATTACGCTACTTAGTATTTGCATGAGAGAGTGAGTAACTACGATGAATGTTTATGTTAATTTGAACATATTTACGTAGTGCTTTATTGGCAAAAGAAATTATAGATAATGTTTTAAGCAAAAATAATTCTCTTTGAACTAATGCCGAATACCGTTTATGTCTACTTGTTTGAGGATTACGAAGAAAAGGTAACTTTAGTTTGTTTTTTAAATATATATTTATGTAATGTGTTTTATGTTATTATGTCGTGTTAATTTCTTTAAATTTATAAAACACGTATCTAGTTTTAAACAAAAATCCTTTAGACTTACGTGAGATTCGAACTCAAGTATGATTGAGTTTTGCAAAGGGAAACGAAAAAAACAATAAAATCAATGTTTGGTGCATTTTAAGTCAGGAAACTGGTATCATCAGACGGCCTAATCTGGTAGCACCAGAATTTTGCCAAACGATAACATGTTTCTATTTGCGTATGGACAAATTCCTAAGACACCATAACTTTTTAATAGTATATAGATAGATATAGGACAAAAGACCTTTGGGGAAGTACCAGATAGATAGATAGATAGATAGATAGATAGATAGATAGATAGATAGAAACGATTATCGATAAAAAAAAATGAGCGTGTAAACTCTCTGAAATGAAATGATTCGGTATTGAGTCCAAAATCTCCTCACGCTTCGGTCGATTAAGTTCTTAATTGCGGTCAGCTTTTGTCTTGCCAGAATAAGATAATCAAAATGATAATCCGAGATTATCGTCTGATTTTTTTTCCTTGTGATATTCTCTTACCCAGACCCAGATAATACATCGCCTTTCGGAATGTTAATCTCCTTTAAAATTAAACTTCATACAGGTAACCAACATTCAATCTTTTTTCTTCTCTTACTGATGAGTTTCCACTTATCAAGGGCAAAATTCATTCGAGGATAAGGGTTAATAAGATGGATGGATTATCAATTGAATGATGAAGAATATTATGAGAAGATTGAAAATGAAAGATAAAATGGCAAACATTTTAACACCTTAGGGACGGATTTTGATAAATATTTGAAGACGACAATGTTGTAGTCTATCACGGGACTGCTGCCGCAACAATGTGTTCCACGAATGGGGAGTTCGTGGAAATTTTGTTTGATACTAGGCGCATAGGGAAGAAAGGAAATTTCTTTTCAGTTGTGGTAATAAGACGAGTTCTTGCTGTGAATGTTTTACAAGGATGAAACAGAGATTGAAGTTCAGTCGAGCCTCTTTTTGTGTATGACTATTGAAGAGCCAACGTCAACTCTGAAAAGCAGAAAAGTATTAAATCTTGTCTCCTCTTCTTGCTACGGAGAAATAATGTCTTACTCGTACGAACGGGCGACGGGAAACTGAATTCGTCAGTTGATACTGGAAGTGGGATGCTATTTTGTCGCAGCGTTGTCTGCATCCTAAACTAGATAATGCGTAAGGCTTCGGAGAAAAGAAAGCTTATCAAAAGAAGAATAACCCTTCTCCCCTTTTCTTTTTTCTCAGTAGCCCCTTACGTCTACAGTGGCGGCCTGCCTTGTTTGGGGTGAATCATGTTAAAAAATAATAATAAATAAATAACAGGTAAAAATTAAGTGGCATTTAAGAAAAATAGCATATTAACAAAATAGGGGACAATAACGTATTAAGAAAAATAGATGACGTTTGGCAAAGAATAGCGTATCAAATACTGGCAGGGCAGGGCACCTGGCGTTGCCCGGTGTATGGATAACAAAATAGTAGACTAACATCAAAACGTGTGTAACATATCTCTCTCTCTCTCTCTCTCTCTCTCTCTATATATATATATATATATATATATATATATATATGTGTGTGTGTGTGTGTGTGTGTGTGTGTGTGTGTGTGTGTGTGTGTGTGTGTGTGTGTGTGAAGAAAATAATTCAAAATGACGTATTAGTGGACTCTCCCACGGGTGAGTTTTTTGCTCTCTCTTTTTATTTGTTTTTTGTTTGTTTTCACCCTAGAGTGAACTACTGTATAATGTAGGTTTTTCAAGACACTTTAATCCAAGAACTTTTTACTCTTTGTTAGTCTTTTCTCTCTCTCTCTCTCTTTTTTTTTCTTCTTTAATAGTTTTCGACAACAAAATGTCGATTTACCCTTTCTCACGTTTGCTCTCGCTTTCTCTTCTTCTTCGTTTCGTCTTCTTCAACTGACGTTCTAAAGATACTGGTTGATTGGTCTCTCTTTCTTCTTCTTCCTCTTCTTCATCTTCTTTTCCTTTCTCTTTTCATAACATTCCTCGCATTCCTTTTTCTCCCCTTATTGTTGTTCTCTGCACGTGACATTTTCTTCCAATCGCATTCTCTGTATAAATTTGAAAACTTTTCCGTTTTTAAATAAAGTTTATTAACTGATCGAAAATGGTCGTATCTACGGCCGAAATATCTCGGTGGAACTTTACAACATGAGTTTTTGAGTTTATTTTTGTTAGTTGTTGAATTGCTTATTCTTTATTCCATTTTTATTTTTACATATATATATATATATATATATATATATATATATATATATATATATCCTCTCCCTCTCTTCCCTCCACTCCTCCTCTTCTCCAGTCAAGAAGCATTTCCCATCCCCGACTCAAGACAGAACAGATATTACATTTTGAACTATTTATTTGCAGAAAATATTTTTTTAAATCTACATTTAAAAAAGAATTAGTCACAAGGCCATCAAAAGTGTGGGGAAAATGGGTGTTGTTTGTCATCGTTGGTCTAAAGTAATAAAAATGTCTATCCTACTCTTAACTAGACTCGTCTCAGTCACCACAATACCACATTTACACTAGGGGATTTCCTACTTAAGATGACCTCGAATGATTGGAAATTTTTATTGTTCATGAATATACGTACATACTACACTTTGATCTTAACCTAAATACCAAGAAAGTGTATTTTAGTTCGAGTTTCAGACCAACGGTCGATTTTCAAAAATCGCTCTAAATGTCGACTCCCACTAGTCCCGACTAATTTTGTTCCTGATGATTTTCAAAAGAATGAATTTTAAGATAAACGTGTCCATATTCTGTCTGAAAATATCAGCTTTTTGGGTGTGTATTTTGTTTTATTACTTTTCAGCTGAATACACACAGATAAAATATCAGGACATCAAGAATGACTTTAAAATAGTCTCTGAGAGAAAAAAAAAACATTTCACTTAATGTTTAATTTTACTTCAGTCGAAGATCTCAGAAATCAAGGGGCCCCTTCCTGGGGCTAACACTTGATCTCTATATGAGATACATAGATACCCGAATATTCTATTAAAATTCTCCTTTATTTCTCAAACATTGAGTTAGTAAAAAAGTTCAGAATAATAAATTTCTTCTCTCCCCAACTGACCAGTCAAGTATGTCATAGTATATCTTTCTTGTGGTCTGTTGGTCTTACCGGATTCCAGGACAAGAATTCATCTAGTCTGGTGGAGTATCCATCTACGTGGTGTTACTTGGGGTAACATCACTAGGAGAAGATGCACTATTCCTCGTATGACCAAGTGTATAGCCGCGCTGAGGGGATCTTATTTGTGCTGCGAATACTATGTAATTTTGAATATTTGGTCAGGGTTTACTTGTAGGGTAAGTATCCTCATGTCAGGTTGTCCTGACAAACCCTTGTACAGAGAGACCGAAGACACTCGAGGATAGTGTCTAGTAGGTAATTCAAACTTCCCAGTTGTGGGAGGCGAGTTGGACTAATAAAATAAAATCTTTAACATACTTAGACACAATCCCTCGAAGACCAAGCTATAGCGAAATATAGGTAGCAGCCCTAACAGGGACAACGTCTATCCTTAAAAGAGCTCTCGCATATAAATTTAAATCATAACGAAATCAAGTGTTAGATCCATGAGGGAGCTCCTTGATTTCTTCCAACTAACTGAAATAAATAATTTAAACAATTAAAAAACAGACACAGACAACTGCCCATTATATAATAAATTGGGAGACATTTGGACAAAAAGGGGACGATAGATGAAAAGATGTATAATAAAAAAAAATATGTGACACTGAGAAAAACGTGAAGTTACTGCATATTTGGAGGGACCCTTTTTAGTGTTCCAGTTTTTTAGAGGGACCCTTTTTAGGGTTCCAGTTCTGGGGGTAGGATTTTGGGAAGAACCAGTTTTATAGAAACATTTTAAAGAAAATAGTTTTTAAGTAATATTCAAATGTGCGAGAGAAATGCTACATGATAAACAAACAAAATAAAGAGTACAAAAGCATAAGTTCACAAAATAGATATTTTATATTTGTTTAAAATGGAAGTCTTCATAAATAGAAAAATGGAATAATTGTTCATATTTGGGTGTCCTTGCAGAACAAGGGGGATTTATTAGTTGAGATATCGATGAAAGCCTGAGTCGATAATTTAAGGGCTGTGAATTATCCACGGGTCTGAAAAATCGTAATCAAAACTTTCTGACTCAATTACATAAATTACATTTTATTGAAAGTTTTTAAATAGAGGCAATAATCATTTGTTTCATATTAGAAAGTTCAGTGAGAAATGTATGAAGTTAAGTTTATACATTTGTTTTCAATCAGCAGACGACATTGAACGGGGATTCAAAGTGTGTGTGTGTGTGTGTCGCCATAAGTGTGCGTATGCGTAAGACAGTGAAAGAGTTAATGCATTGTGTATGTGTGTGCGTTGGTGTCAGTGTGTCTATGTGTGCGTGAGTTTAGAAAAGGCCTTCTCAGCTTTCCCAAGGCCCGACAGAGGGGCGATGGGGCTGGAAAAACGTCGATGTTAGCTCTGTCGTAGATTTGGGCTCAACATTCTGTTGAAGGAAAAATCTGGCTTTATATGCATTCCGGGTGGATCAAAACGGCAAATTTGATCAATCCAGAGAAATGCATCTGATTGGCTTAAAATCTTTTTGTTTTTATTAATTCAAGGTAATGCGTGCGTCGAGCCGATTGTGCAGAGACGAGTTTAAGCATTTTTATTTTGGCACCGAAGGGTAAACTTCGTCTCTACATATACATATGTTTTGTTGCTTTCTACTCTACTCTTTCTGGCAAAATTGTTAGTGTTCGCTAATGATCCGGAAGACCCTGGTTCAATCCTCGGTAGAGTTATACCAAAAACTCAAAAAATGGTACTTGCTAAACACTCAGAATTATAAGGTGAGGACCAAGACTAAATGGAGCCATTCAGGTAAAAGAGTTGCACCCTCACCTACATCTCGGTATAGTAACCAATAGAAAGGGGGCCTTCGGGTCGCCCTCGACTACGATAGATCCATTTGTTCTTATTTTATTTACTTTTACTAACAGTAAAGAGGCATGTTAATATCCCCCTACTCATCTTCCCCCTTTCCTCTACCCATTGTTAGTCTTTGTTTCCGCTTTTCTTTGTAAACTTAAGAAAGCTGGTCACTAAATTTTCACTTAGCCTTTTGGCATATTTCCGCGTTACGTCATCAATGACGTAAGCGATGACAGGAAAAACTTGACGTTCAGATATATTGCTCTGAACTAAGATAATGAAAAAGAGAATATCAATTGGTTCGGGTGGTGTGGAAGGGGGGGGAGTTAAGCGTTCACATGGCAAAAGGTGGAGCACTAAAACTCGGTGCAACGCCCCAGTATGCAATATTTATAAACATTCTTAACAAGTATAGATATTCTTAAGATGCGTCCATTCATTCAACGTGACAGACCAACATGCAAAAAAATGTTTGTTCCAATGTATACGCGAGTGATTGACCGTTCGCTACAAATAAAATGCTATTCCAAATGTAAGTGTGACAGACGAGCGTACATACAAAATGCTGTTTCCATTTTAAACGTGACAGAAGAACGGACCGACGAAATACTATTTCAACTTTAAGCGTTTTCAATCGACAAACGGACCGACAGATCTTATCAAGATGCATAAACGCGTCTAATCAAGGGAGGCGCGAGGGCGCTCTATCCCTTAATAGACACACGAATGGTCTATGCTGGAAATCTCATTTCTTTGATCAATCATAACTCAAAAACCAATAAACCAAATTAGTTAAAACTTTGCACAACATTTTTATTTGATAGGTTCTATAAGTGTGTAGCATTTCAGCATCATTAGTCAAGGCAACCCAGAGATCCAGAAAGTTCAATCATGAAATCATGTTATCTGTGTGTACGTACGTACGTACGTACGTATGTGCCACCCTGTATCTCATCAACTATTTGATGGATTCAGCTGATTTTTGGCAGAGATAGAGGTTCTAGTGTCTAGTTTATGACATTTTAATTTCAGTTTACCATATACGTTAGTTTTCCAGAAAATACCAAAAAAAACTTTAAAATGGCCAGTATTCATACACTTTATTCTATATCTTATCGACCATTTGATGGATTCAGCTGATTTTGGCAAAGATAGAGGTTCTAGTGTCTAGTTTATGACATTTTAATTTCAGTTTACCATATACCTTGATTAGTCAAACTACCAACTATATCAGTTATGAGAAGGCATTGTATTGAGAGATAGCCTTTACAAAAGTAGTGACATTCCATGTAAAATGTCAGTATACTGAAATCATATGCCCTTAATAGGGTTAAGATGAAAATTCATATACACTAAATGTACAAAAGCAAGGAAATTCCCAAATTTTTACACTTTTATTGTCATTAAGGGTATGCGAGCACAACAGGGCTATGTATTTTACTGGTAGGAATTTTTCTTCAGCGCACCTCACACACTTCATCCACTCATGCATAGAGATTTATACTGTAGTGATGTGATAATGAAATGGTTTGGTTGATATGTAGTCATACCCTTAATGACAATAAAAGTGTAAAAATTTGGGAATTTCCTTGCTTTTGTACATTTAGTGTATATGAATGTTCATCTTAACCCTATTAAGGGCATATGATTTCAGTATACTGGCATTTTTCATGGAATATATATATATATATATATATATATATATATATATATATATATATATATATATATATATATATATATTCAGCTCTATTCCACGCATTTATATAAAATGTGACAAACTGAAATAATTATTTTTCAAGCGTAACAGACCAACCGACAAACTAAGCTTTTATATAGATGCCTGAGTGAATCCAATAAACTATTTATTTCCACCTCGTCCTCGCTGAGTCCATCTAATTTACGCGTTTAGCAATGAAAATGTTATTTAAAACTTAAGTCCGACTGGCAGACCGTGCTCCTTAAAAGATGTGTGGACACATAAAAAATTAGTCTTAGAGAATACTTAAATAGTTCTTCCATTGGTCCGCAACGAATCGGAGTACTCGCTTACATGTGGTTTCTAAAATGTAAAACTTTTGCACGTTACCAATAACATGGTGCAACAATAACAAATGAATATTGGCTAGTTAGAAACAAAGTTTGATTTGTCAGCTTAAATGCTACTTGGGTCTGACTTGGAATATCCGACAAGATAACTTCATAGATAGATAGATAGATAGATAGATGGATAGATAGATAGATGGATGGATAGATAGATAGATAGATAGATAGATAGATAGATAGATAGATAGATAGATAGATAGATAGATGGATGGATGGATGGATAGATAGATAGATAGATAGATAGATAGATAGATAGATAGATAGATAGATAGATAGATAGATAGATAGTTGGGATGTTGCCGTGGTGAAGTGGATAACGACGTGGACTGAGCACCATTTTCACTTTTAAAATGTTGGCAACCTTCACGTGGTCCCTCCTGTGAGTATCTGATACTAGAACGAATCGAGGAGACCAATGGTGACAACAGAATCAAGCCGGTCAAAAATGTCGTACCATGCTGATTCATACAGAATTAGAAGTCATCTTTACTTTTTATCAAAATGCTTTTGGTCTTGTTGCGCAAGCGATGAAAGACACTTGGATTTTTTAATTAACTTCTGGGACGTATATACTTCTTTGCTTTGATTACTAAGTATGGCTAAGTTCAGTTTTAAGTTGAGGCGGAGTTGGATAACGCTTTTTTATATTTAATATCTTCTTAAAATTCGGGGGGGGGTGCATGATTAGATATGAAAGGTCATTCAGAATATTTAAAAACCTTAAAGCATTGGCCGTATGTTTTGTTTTTAACGACTTAAAGTCATTTTCTTTTAAATAAAAACTATTTTTCTACCATACATAATATCTCAATAAAAATAAACAAGTTTTGTTTGTTTAATTGCGGTGGTTGTAAGTAAATAATAAAATGTGCTTCAGTTCGTTTCTTATCGTATTTTTTTCACATAAAATATATACAATAATGTTAATCGGATTTTAAATGTTGGACCTAAATAGCATTTCAGTTGACAAATAAAACTTTGATACTGACTAACTTTCAGGTGTTGTTATTGTACATTGTTATTTACAATAGACTACCATACTTCGGCTACATTTTTTAAATACTTCATCCGACCCGGAAGATTTCTAATATGTAGAACTTTTCTAATATGTAGAACTTCTTAAATAGTTCATCTTAAAATAAAAAAATACAGCCAAAGAGAATAACTCTTATTCTTTTAGTAAGAGTTATTTTTCCTTATTGGCTTATTTTTCTTTCAAGGTTCATTCACAGTTACGTTTTCTCATTGTTGCATAATGAAGGCCGTGGTTTAATAGAAAAGTTTGAGGGGCACCTGACAGGTTAGACGTGCCTCCAGGCAGAAGTCGATGAAATCACGTGATTTCCGGTCGGAGATTTTCTGTTACTTGGCTGGCGAGACTTCAAGCAAAAAATACGTGTCCGGGGTGCTGTCCCCAAAAAGACGGGGATGAGCGCGCACAATGTAGCTAGATGTAGCGATATGAGCTATGTGTGTCTGTATTTGTCTCTCTCCCGTATGAATATAACTTGTCTCTCTAATGTTTTCTGCGGCTGTTCCTCTTTAAAAAAACAACTTTTTTATACGTCAAAATCAACGTCCGAGTGGTTTTGTAGCCACAGACAAACAAGAGCCTGTGTTCCCTACGACGACACGGATGTGTGATGGTGTGTGCACCACCAGAAGGTAAAAATGTACCTTCATTGTTTTTCCTTTATAAACAAAAGCAAAGGTTAATTTGTAATTTAGACATTGGTGATTTTTTTACCTATTCATTTTTTTCTTACTTACGTCTGGCTTCGTTCTTATTAAATCAAAACCAAGTTTACTTTTAGCTTAGATATTGAATCTGGCAAAAATGGCGTGGTTATAGAATATAGAAATATTTAGAAAATAAAGTATAACGTAATGGATCCCGAGTAACGCCGGATCGTTATAATTAGTATATTAATATATCTTCTCTTAAAATAAAACTCGAAAAAAAGGTATGCAAGATTGTATTAGTTCGTTTTATTCATGAGTAATGTCTAAATATGTTTCTTTTCGTTAGATATACTAAGAAAAATATGTGACCTCTGATCGCATATTTTTGCTAGCATATCACTACACCCTCCAAAAAAGGAGAAGGTAATCTCTGGGAAAATTGTACCATGACCACAGAACAGATACTACACTCCGCAAATAAAAAAGAGAGGTAATACCTAGGAGGAGGATGTCATGATACACAGAAAGTATACTACAGTGTCCCCAAAAGGAAGTAATGCCTGTGAGGATGGTGTCATGGCGTGGGAAGGCAAGTAGCTAGAGATTCAAATCTTAAAATGCCAACCTCTAACACAAATGAAAGTTGACAAAAGGATAAACCGCTAAGCACATACACAAGACTAAAACGCTAACCGCTAGAAAACGGTCTACTATTTTGTTTTCTTTATTTGTTTTCTTTTGTATAATTTCCTTCAGACAAAGTTAAGTCTTGTCCTTTTCGCGATACTCAACGTTGAAGCTTTTTCTGATAGCGACAGTTCGCCTGCTTTTCAGAAAGAAACATCATCGTTACGTGCCGACAAACGCACGCAACTCGGCTCAAATGGCGTCGAATACAAAAGCAATCATTTTCTAAAATCAAACAAGACCAGCGTCTGTAAAATTGTAGAAATTAAACATTGCAAGATCATCTCTTTTTATTAGCGACCGTGTTCTCCATATTGGCTAAATTGAGCTCGAATTATCGCCTTTCAATCTAAAAAAGCGAAATGGCTGATGCATACATCTGATAACGTATTGGCGTTGCTTGGTCTAAGGCCGTCTTCTTTGCTTGCATTATCTTAAGATTGAGTCATGTCTGCGACAAGGATTTAATTCCGCTATTTACGTGTATGTTTCAAACATCGGAATAACTTAGATTCGGTTATTTGATCCAACCATTATTAAACCTATGTTAAACTCGGTAAAAATCTATTAAGCTATAAATTCTGTCCGGATTTGAATTCTCAGAAATTTAATAGTAAGTAGAGATGTCTAATCAAAATTATATATATATATATATATATATATATATATATATATATATATATATATATATATATATATATATGCCTTTCATTGTGGTTTCTGAAGATCAGTGTGTAAGTATGTTCAACTATAGCCTATTGCACGCTGTAAAACAATTGTAAGATGATTGTCAATTCTGTCATTGCAAAAAATCAATGATATGAAAAAAGACTGAATTTTGATCATTGGAATTTAGATTATCATTATATATATATATATATATATATATATATATATATATATATATATATATATATATATGAAAAAGGAAAAACGAAAATTGTTTATATGTTCATCGGCGTTTAGTCTTTATTCAAAGACTTTCTCAAGATTTGATGAAAAACATAGAAGTTAAAATTTGAAAATACGTTCTGCGTCTATGGCGTGGAAAGAATGTTTTTATTCTTTCTTTTTTTCAAAACAAACATAGATGTTAAACTTTAAAATATGTGGTGCGTTTATAAACTGGAACACACGTTTTTTGTTTATATATATATATATATATATATATATATATATATATTGTTGAATATAAGAGACAACTCATGTCTAGATATCCTTTGGTAGATCCTTTCAATAGTCCGAATTAGTATCTTAGTTTTGGCTGATAAATTTGCCATAGTTTGGATGTGTCTCCCAAGTACTTTCGGACTATTGAAAGGATCTACCAAAGGATATCTAGACATGAGTTGTCTTTTACATTCAACAATACTTGCCTGCAAGAGAAGATGCTGCCTATATATATATATATATATATATATATATATATATATATATATATATATATATATATATATATATATATATATATATATATATATCATGGATTCGTCCAAACACTTTAAAATCCAGCAACATTTTTGTAAGTAACGGATAAATTTTATTAGACAGACGAACAGCACAGGTAAAGAATTTTTTTTTGTGTCTTAAATAACTAATATAAGTTAGCAAAACATTTATATGGAACAAAACGTAGATTTAGTATAAGGAACGTTTATGCTTTTGTCTTTTAAGGGAAGTGGGGTCTGATCAACTCTGCTGGGAAGCCATGAAATTAAATACTGTCTTGTTTTTAAATTCCCGAAACAGTTTTTCATGGTAAACAACTGATGATCCCTTAAAATAGTGTTAGAAACTAACTAATATAATAACTGTAAAAAATAAATTGACTTACATGAGTGATTTTCCACTGGAAGACTTGAGACTATAAGTTTTTTTGTTTGTTTTTTTATATAGTTTTAATGGTTGAGAAACTTCCGAGACTATATATATATATATATATATATATATATATATATATATATATATATATATATATATATATATATATATATATATATATATTATTATTATTATTATTAATGGATATTTCGTATCTGTTTGTTTTGAAGTGAATCTATGCTATTCTTCTATTAATGATAGAGGCATGGTATCTATCTGTCTATCTGAAGTCGAAACTATACTATTACGGTCTTTTAATACTTAATTCAATTTCCTGTACCAGTTAAGACTAATGTGCTTTATTTCAGTTCAGGGTAAATAATTTAGTATATCTTCTGTTGTCATGAGGCCATCCTCCCAGGCATTACCCCTACCTTTGTTGGGAGAAGTGTAGTATATGTTCATTCATCATATATACTAGCAGAAATATGCTCCCTCAGGTCATATATTTTTGCTAGTATATATAATGTTACCAATGTAGGTTTCACATTCGTATAATACTAAAATCGACATCCTTCCCTGATAAATAAACAATCTTCATTATATTAAGATCTCTTATATATTAATTAAAATCAGTTTACCCCTATATTAGTTTACGATAGCTTCATAAGAAAAGTTTCATACAAAAATCTGTTTTGTTAATCAGATAAGGCAGATATTGGTCCTTGTTGTTAGAAACAAAGATTTTGCTTTCAAACGATTTGTTCGATTTTATATTAAGTCCTGATCAATATTTGCATTTTCTGTTGTTAAATTGTGAGGAAGAGACAGGGGAACTCTCACCCTAAGTCGCATATACTCTTCCTGCAACTCAAAACACCGTTTTCTAATATTTAATAACGATAGTTTTTTACGAAATTGTTCGTATTCTTACTCTATGTTTTTCTGCAAACCTGTGTTCAAGTCGACATTGCGATATTGAATTTGCATATAGAAATTCGCAAGCCGTTTATAACTAAAGCAAGTATTTTCGCTTTCACATAACAACAAATAAAGAAATGTTATTTAATTAATATAATACATCATTTATTTACAAGAATGGTTCATGTTTTGTTAATATTTTGTTCGAATGGTCACAAAAACTAAAGAATTTTATTTTCCTTTCATTTTGCCTTTTTAAACGATATTAAAACCAGTTATAATAAACAAAATACTTACAAATGTGACGAAAACTTCCGTCAATTTCATTTAGATACGGAAAAAATAAAAAATATTTTTTACGTCAAATCAATTTTAAATGATAAACGCTAGATTGTCCTTAATGCGGTTAAAATAAATAAACTAAATTGACTGTAATCAGGCAGCAGTAGTCAGGATTGTAAAATAAACATGTTTTTTTTAGCAAACCACACCAACAGGGTCTGGTAAAAAAATGCGATAATGAAAAAAACAAATTCTTTTCATGGTTTTTATTGACTTTTAATTTAGTACTTATCTAAAGATAACTTATGGTGTCTACTATTTCTATTACAAGGGGAGGTAATTTCAATATTATTACAAGGGGAGGTAATTTCAATATTATTACAAGGAGAGGTAATTTTAATATTAATACAAGGGGAGGTAATTTTAATATTTCTTAATAGATAGTTAATGTTTTTAATTTTTGCTGCGAGATATATATTTAGCCAATATGGTATTATTTTTATATTTTTCACTCATGAATTTCATCATATGATCATTATATCTATCTTTGAAATAATTTTCCGTATCCCCTGTGCATACTTTCTCTTCATTATTAATATTATTCATTGTTGCTTTGTATATAACATTAGCTTTTCATGGGTTTGAAAACCATTTAAACATTTGTATAACAAAAATGGACGCGCATTATAGGTGGAGACTGGACGATTGAGAAGGTGAAAAGAGAGAGGGGTAAAACGGAAGGAAGGGATTGGGAAAAGGAGAGGAGTAAGGGCGCAGTAAAACGTGTGTTCAAATGTCAATTCTACCAATAAATAAAATAAAAAATATCATTAAGAAAATAATTGTGTATAAAATAGTTTTGTTACGAACTACTAGAAGTTATCTATATTTTAAGGGGGGTTAATGTATGTATATCTAATTCGAACGAATAAGAAGGTTACAAGAACAAAGACTAAAAGACTAAGACAAAAGTAAGAGGATAGCTAAATTTTATTGGGGTCTTAGTAGTAGTAGTAGTAGTAGTAGTAGTAGTAGTAGTAGTAGTAGTAGTAGTAGTAGTAGTAGTAGAAAAATCTACGAAATCCAAATCCAATTAATAAAAACGCAATCACCATATTCTACTCTGATGTTACCAGATCAAGCTGTCTGAAGATACCGGCTTCCTGACTTAAAATGTACCAAACATTGATGTCATTGTTTGTTTTCCTTTCCTTTTAAAACTCAATAATTTTCTGCAAAGCTAAAAACGAAAACCAACTATTTTCCTCTACAAAAAAAAACCCAAACACCATGAATAAATATTTGAAGATATAAAGAATTTGAAGCATAAAAACTTTTACCAAAATGACCGGATTCGGCATTAAATAACCCGAAAAGAGTTGATATGCCGTAAAACAAAACAACCAAACCAAACACCATGAATAAATATTTAGAAAATATAAAGAACTTGAAGCATAAAACTTTTACCAAAATGACCTGATTCGGCATTAAATAACCCGAAAAGTGTCGATATGCCGTAAAACATAACAAAAAACAGACCAGACCAAACCATATTCTACAACTAGCGGGACCCGTGTACGGGCGTTGCCCAGGGAAATTGAAGAACTCAGTAAATTCATTCTCCCACTTCTGAACTTACCATGAATAGTTTAATCGGTGTTTTATTTAGTTATAAATATTAATTGTAGCTTTCTGTAAGTAGTAAATTTACATTGTTTCGTAACTGCGAAAGGTCATTCTTGCAACAACGTACATACGTGGCGGCGAGGAAAATATTTGCGTTGCGTGGAGAGGGTAAGTAATTGTGTATATGCATAAACACGGGAAGGAAGGTAATCTTTTATATTTATAGAAAAAATACATGACTTCCTTAACCCTATTACTAACCCTAAGTTCTGGGGCAAATACGAAATAAAAAAAACAGAAACTGTCGACGCACAGTTGGCTTAACGAAATCGTTAAATGTTAATTTATAGTGTAAGGGACCGTTAAACGTCAATTTCGACAAACGGTATCTTGGCCGGTCCCTGAGAGCGCATCATATATCAGGCAATAAACCCAGCCTCCCTTCAAAAGGAGGAGGTAATGCCTGGGAAGATAGCCTACTGTTACCTTTGAACGTTGTGATAAATTCTACGTAACATTAAAGCGCTGTATTTTATTGTATCTTAACAGTAACCCTAAATCCAAGTCACAGTATGAAAAAGACGAAAACAGTGCTTAAAAAACAGGTAAATAAACCATGCACTTGCCGAAAAGAGGAGGTAATACCTCGGAGGATTGCCTCCTGTTACCTTTGATTGTTTTGTAAAATAGAAGTAACACAAAAGCTCTGAATGCTTGTATCGTAGCAGTAACCTTGGGTCAGAGTGTCGATATAATGAAAAGAAGGGAAAGGAGACGAGAACTGTGTGCGCAGATAGCGTACAGAGACCAGGATTAGTCAATTTATAACTGAAAAAAAACGATAAACGTAAATTTCGCCGAATAAGAGGAATCATGTCTACTTTGAATATTGCCGCTAATTTAAACTGTCGCTCACGCTTAAGTTTGAATATAAAATAGAATGTAAAAAGGAAAAGACAGAAAGCGTCTCTATTTGTAAAGTACAAAAGAAAAAAAGACAGAAAACGTCTCAATCCGTCAGTATAGATTTAGACAACCACGATCTACTGCGGATATCCTAACGATCATCTCTGAACGCATATATCATACACTGGACAAGACAGGTGAAGCTAGGGCAGTGGCTCTTGATATATCCAAAGCCTTTGACAAGGTCTGGCATAAAGGGCTTCTCCTAAAAATTCACTCATATGGTATTACTGGACAAATATTTAATATAATCAGATCCTTCCCAAACAAAAGAAAAATCCAGGTTGTCCTCGATTGTCGTTCATCTAAGCAACATGACATAAATGGTGGTGTACTCTAAGGAACCATCTTTGGACCTTTGTGGTTCCTGATTGTCATAAACGACCTCCCTGATATTATTGAGTCTGGGAGGTATATTTGCTCGTTGAGTGGATAAAACGGACGCTATCATATCCGAGGCAATGGCTGAATCCTTAGAAAATTACCTCCAGACTGTAGTGGATTGGGGTCATAAATGGATGGTAACTTTTGATGCCGCAAAAACAAAGCTACTTTACTTCAAGAACTACAAGAAACCTCTTCAACCATCGATTGTCATAGCAAATAACACCCTACCTGAGAGTTCAACATTCAAAATCCTCGGCCTAACATTCGCAGGTAACATGAATTGGAATAAATACATTGAAGACATTGCCAAGGCTGCTGCAAAGAAGGTGGGCTCCCTCTACCGTGCTAGTAAACTTTTCACACCTGACATTATCCTATATCTCTACAAAGCCACCATCCACCCATGCATGGAGTATTGTTGCCACATCTGGGCCAGTGCATCATCCACTAGTCTCTCCCTCTTAGACAAGGTCCAAAGAAGAGTCACCCACTTAATAGGTTATTCATTATCTACCAAGCCCTTGTCTCATCGCTGCAATTTTGCATCCTTGTGCCTGTTTTACAAGTACTTCAATGGAGTGTGCTCCGATGAACTTGCTGCTCTCGTGCCTCCTCGACGTAAATATACTAAACCAACCCGACAATCAGCTAAATCCCATCCATTTACTGTGGAGGCCCCCAAATGCTGGAGGGCCTTCTACTCTAATGGCTTCTTTCCTTGTGCTGCCAGACTCTGGAAATCCCTCCTTGCTCCCTATTTCCCCGACTGTACCGACATGCAGAAATTTAAAACTAATGTAAACATGCATCTCGCTGCACAGCTCCCAACTCAGGAAGACCCCCAAAACTTACACCCTAATTCTCAGTAGCCCCTTACGTCTATAGTGGAGGCCTGCCTTGTTTGGGGTGAACTAAATTTAAAAATTAAAAAATAAATTAAAATTAAAATTAAAGAAGAAAAAAAAAGAAAGAAAACGTTTTGGTCAGAAAGCTATAAGCGAAAAATAGAGAGAAAATTCACTTTATTTATATATAATATTAGATCGGTTTTCTAATATATATATATATATATATATATATATATATATATATATATATATATATATATATAAATGGCCTTTTTATGGATTAATAAATATCAAACACATAATTTATTTTAGTTTATTTTTGATTTTCAATCTATAGATATATTAAAACTTTTCTGTTTTAGCGAAAGTTATTTTAGTGTTTCAATCTATACACATATTAAAACTTCTTAAGGACATTTTTTTAATGATGATATATATGTCTGATTGGATAAAGTTCGTTTAGTTGCTGACGACACCGATGACAAAATTGAGAACAAAAAAAAACGGGATACTTTTTTTTTAAATAATTTTCTTTTCAGAACCACATCCAAGGTATTAAAAAAAAAAGAATTGATCTTTCTTTACTCTAACCCCGTCAAGATAAAAAGAAGAATTAGTATATCTTTACCCTAACCCCGCCATGAAAAACTCGCCTTCTCACTCTAAGTAGTCCAATTTTCAGCGTGCGTAATTCAATTGTTATAAACTCTTACAATCTACGTTCATTTAATAATAAATAAGTAGCTTTTAGCTTATTTTACTTTTTACTTACTACATAATAATTTTACGGTTATTCTTACTTCCTCATTATATACTCGTTAACTCCTTAACACCATGCTGTTAATAACAGATCTCCAGTCGTTTCTCTTGGAACACCTAACTCTGAGGATGCTGATGTTTTTACCAATATTGTTTTCAAAATGGAAGTCCAATAGTGATTTGAAGTCTTTTCTCACTTAGTCAATCCAAGTCATCTTTGGTCATCCTGATGGTCTTTTCGTAGGTTTTATGAAGACTTGAAGTGCTTGATGTGCGGGTATTTCTTTATAACAGTCTCATTAAATGACCAAACTATAACATGAGTATAACAGCATTCCATAGTTTTGCTTCACTGTGACTGTAGAGGTCTTTGCTCGAGACTATCTGTGACCAACTTACATGTAATTTGGCATTCGAGTCGGGTGAGAGTGCGCTATCTATGCTTTCAGCAACAGAGTTTAGCAGGGTACAGTCCTGGGTCGAACGTGAACGGTATAAGAAATATAAGTAACTAACGCTGTGGTGTAAAGTCAATCTAAAGCACAGGTAGGCTTGGCCATCTGATTCTAACCTATATTCTCTAGTCAGAGGGAGGGTGTTCCGAACATAAACCCTTAGCCCGTGCATATGTTTGTCAGAGTCTTTACGGTAGAGTGGGAGGTAGTCAGTCATGTCAAAGTGGTGAGAGGAGGTTGAGGATTGAAGGTTCGTTTCACTTAGTGCTAGGATATCCGGGGAGTTTGTCAGAAGAAAAGTGTCTACGTCGTTGATGTTGGTACTAAGTCCCCGGGTATTAGTAAATGCGAGCCTCAAGGGCAGAAGCGAAGATGTTTTGTGTTGGGTGTCTGGTTTAGGTTTTATTTTTTATTTTGCAATGTCATTTTTGTTTTTGATAGAGTGGGGGTGGACAAAGTAGGTTCATGTTAGGTGCCAATAAGCTCACACAACCAGTCCATTAGTTGCGACCTGGTCCATGGGGGTTGTGGCCTCAGGAAAGCCCACCGGATATAACTGTAGGGTCTATTTCCATGCGCGACATGACACGTACAGCTACCCACGGTATTATACAACTGATGATAGAGCAGCCGTTCTTAGCGCTACCTAATAATTTGGGCCCCTGTCCTATGAGTCGGAAACAGCAGCCAGACAAGATGTCTAACCTGTACCCTCAACCTGTCGGAACAAGAGCGACCCAACCCGGTCATGTAAGACTTAGTGACGAAAAAACTTTTCCCAAGTTTCCCAGATAGAGAGAAAGAGAGACGGCATTCATTGTCCTAGTCAGGAAATAATGTGGTATTCTGATGTTTTGTTCAGTGTCCACAGCTTCGAGTTGTATATGAAAATGCTTTGGATACATGCTGTAAATACTCAGCTTCACTTCTTCACTGACATGCTTGCTGTCGAAGACGAACTCGTAAAGACGGATGCGTAAATTGCACTGCATAATATTGATTGTAACTAGAATCAAATTAGTCATTAAAGCATAACAGAGTTAGCTCCCTTTGGCTACTAATTCTCACTGTTAAATACTTTCAGTTTACGGTTATCTTTCATGTTTAAACTACAACCGCTTAAAACTAGAATCACTATTTGGATATTTAGGTTCCGGCCGTTTTTGTTTTTTTTATTTTACTTTAATTGTGAAAAAATTATTTTGTAATATTTTTACAAATTAAAACTGGATCAGAAAAATTAATAAGAAAATAAGAAAAAATAATTTATTTAAAGTTAAATTTGTTTTATGACCACTTTTTTTAATTTTTATATATTTACCAATTTATGAGAACTCACGAAAAAGCGACTAAAAATACATTCACAAGGCATCTAAATCTGCGAATAATAATCGTGCTTTCATGTGGTTGTAGTTTATGATGGCGCCACTTATAGTAAGTAAAAAGTCAAATTAAATTTAAAAAATATTTTTCCTTATCGAAACGAACAAGGATTCTATCTTTTTATTAATGAACCATCGCTTATCAAGGCCAAAAACCACTCAAAACCAATTGTTAATGGGATTGATGGATTGTCAGTAGAACGTGGAAGAATATTATGAGAAGATTAAAACTGATGAATGGAATTAACAAACTCTGATTACTTATGAAGACGGTTGTACTTGTTGACTTTGGATTTGAAGATGATCTTGTTTTGGTCTGCAGAGAAGTAATCTCATGATAAGTGTTCTACGAATGGTAGGTTCTTGGAAAGGAACTCGGTTCATGGAAGTTCCGTGTCTTGTTAGGTACACGGAGAAAGATGGGAAAGGTTTTTGCAGTTGTGGTAATAAAACGAGTTCTTACTGTGACATTTTTACAAGTAGAAAGTAGATTAGAGCTCAGTAGAGCAGTTTGAAGTCTCAACGTCAATTTCGAAACGCAGAAAAGTATTTAATCTTTTCTATTCTTGCAACGGAGAAATTATGTCTTACTTCTATGAACATGCGAAGGGTAACTGAATTCGTCAGTTGATACTAGAATTTGAATGATATTTTCGTGGTCTGGCAAATGAGTTTGATTGGCCATCGGATATGATCAACAAAATTACCGGAAGTTCGCTTCTGCACATAACCAAGATCAAGACCCCGCCGACCCGTCACACCACACACACGGCTGACAAAAATGAATTAAAATAAATAAATAAAATGGGTATACGGGAAAAGATAGAAATTAATTAAATTCATATTAAAATATGATGCTAAAATAATATTTTACCTTTACGGTATATTTTGCTAAAAAAAATAACATATCAGTCATCACGCACATAAATAGTCGGATTAATTACTTTTGGGGAGTTGTGTTCGGCGTCTGAATCGAATTAGTTCCTGCTCGATGACTTGCAGACACACAACGTATGGCAGAAGAATGTGAGGCGTGTATATTGCCAATCAAACACTAAAGCCTCAGTCACACGACGCGATTTCGCTCGCCGCTACTTGTGGCCTTTTGGCTAAGATCAAAGTGTAGTATCTGTTCCGATGGATACTACACCCCATAGACTGGTATTGTCTTAGCCTTCGGGGCTTGATTTACGCCGGTCTATGGGTCTGTCCTGTGCAGTTCTAGGAGGTCCACCCTTCCAGGCTTTGCCTCCCATCTTTGGAGAGGAGTAAGTTTATTGCTTACTGCCTGAGGCGCCCCTACCGGGGAATGCCGACGGGGCTGCCCAGGCAATTTTTTAACCCCCACTTTCCCGACCCGACCTTGGGTCACATCTTACTTGTGGAAGTAAGATAAAAACTGGCCTTGTGCCTAACTCCTGGAGAGGAGTAAATCAATACTTGTAACAGCGTGTACCCGTCGCAGAGACTGGGCTGGTCACACGAGACGACTACCTGTCTAGCAGTTCCGTGCTTTTGTTTACAACGCAAACATGTCGCGGGTCAGGCGCCAAATTTTGTTCTCAAACCAAATAAGCATCGTCGGTTCCTGCTCCACTTTTCATAGATTTCTTTACTTTATTAATTTTATTTCTATATGCATCTTTCAAGTTCTCTATTTTCTTTTTTCAAATTATCTTCGTCAGGAATCTCAAAACCAGCCTCAATTAGTTCATTCATTAAATATTTAAAATTGTACTCCCTCGCATTTTCTTCATATACTGCATATTGTTTGTATCCCCAAAACCTTCGTAGTTTCTGTAAATATCCAGAAATCTACTGATTTCATTAGCTGACCACTTCAAACTTTGTTTTTCTGTCATGGCAAAAAAACTACATAACTATGAGGTTATATGACGCGAATAATGTATTCGTAGCAGCCGCTATTAGGTCTTCAAAAATAAAATCTCGCGATACCAGGTCACGTGGACATAAGATATCGCGATATCACGTCATGTGATCCTGAAATTCCGCGATACCAGGTCACGTGATCATGAAATCACGCGCTGCTTGCGACTAAAGTTGAACATGTCAACTTTAGTCGTGGCTAGTAAAACTAGTCGCAAGTTTCAACTTGCGACTAGTTTTACTTGTGATACTTGCGACTAGGCTGCTACTACTCATCACTACTGCAGTAGCGGCGAGCGAAGTCGCTTCGTGTGACGGGGGCTTTAGACTAAACACGGAGTAGCTTATGGTAGCCCAAACGACAACATATCTATCTACCTATCTATCGTTCGTTCTCGATGTGCTAACATCTATCTATATGTCTGTATATCTGATTATCTGTCACATGACCCAACACATACTTGAGTTCTACCTCTATATCTCTTGTATACCTTTATTGGGGTGCATTTATATATTTTCTCAAAAGACACGGGTCGATACAATATTGAGCACCATCTATCTTATATACAACTAGCTGGCTTGCCAAGCTCGCCATCGCTTCGCAAATTTCATTACTTGAAATACGTAAAACCAAAATTTAAAATAATAAACACTTCATATATAAGTTTCTTACAAACCCAAGACTTAAATTTTCGAATACAATTCATATAAATCGATAAACATTAACATTTTGGTAATTTTTATACAAATTTATTTACTTTTCTAACAAGACCGTAATTAAATCAAAGGAAAGAAGAAATCAATTCGCCTGAGCGGTGGTGTGTGGAGGGTACTTTTTTCAACTTACAATTTAGTTGTTGAAAATCAAGTCTGTACATCCCTCCCCGCATAAAGGCTGGAAAGGAAGATTTAAACACAAATGCAAAACGTTTTGTCTACGGGATGAAAAAAGAATTTTAAAAAGACTGCGTAATTACCGGGAGAGAGGGAGTGAGAAGGAGAAAAAAGAACGCAAGCAAGTCAGCTAGCTAGCTATTTTTTTCTAGTCTCGCTAATGACTGTCGGTAAGAATTCTAGCGAGCAATGTTAGTTTAATTTAAGAAAGTTTTTTAGTAACTTATGCATTTTTTTTATTAAAGCACTTTAATCAATTAGTTAATATCAACGAAAGTGTTGCATATATAGAGATAAAATAGGACAATAAAATGACAATTAAATAACACCAATTTATTATGAACTGTTAAAAATAATTATGCAAATAAAGCAGTTAAATAAGTGTCTTTGGATCGTTCATCTGCACTATATGTTGTGTATTTTAAGAAGTTATGTTATACAGAGTGACTAAAAAAAAACGGGCCCCGTGTACACTTTATGTGATATCTCATTTATTTATTCACCAATTGCCCTTATTTTACAGGACATGGCAGAATCAACGACCGTGAGTACACCAAGACCTCAGTGGGAGCTGGGACAAAGAATACACTGTGTTAAATTTTACTACAAGACAGGCTCGTTTAAGAAAACCCAGGACAGTTTCATGCATCAGTTCGGATGTGAAAAGGCTCCACCCAAAAGCAGAATTCAGAACTGGGTGGACCACTTCGAGAAGTATGGGACCGTGGAGAACCTCAACGCTGCCAGTGAGAACCGTCCAAGCCACTCGGGACGTCCCAAGAAGCGGACAGTCGAGCTGGTCGAAAGTGTGAGAGAGTCTCTCCAGGAGAGTCCGAAACGCTCTGTGCGTAAGCGAAGTCAGTCCCTCGGTATCTCCCGTGAGACTTGCAGGAGAGGGCTGGTGAACGATATCAGGGCTTACCCATACAGAATACAGACGCTGCAGACCCTTACATCCTCAGACAAGAAGCAGAGGAGCGCTATGGCAGTCAAGATGCTCGATAAGATCGAGGAGAAACCAGGTTTCCTTTACCTCCTTTAGACCTCAGATGAAGCCCACTTCTATCTTGACGGAAAGGCGAACTCCAAGACAAATGTCTTCTGGGGGTCCTCCAGACACAATGAAGTAGCTACGAAGCCCCTGCACTCTCCTAATTGCACGGTGTGGGCTGCAATCTCGGTCAGAGGCATCATCGGACCAATCTTCATCGAAGAATCTGGCGCAGCAGTGACAGTCACCAAGGAGAGGTATGTGGAGGTCCTCAAAACCTACAAGAGTGAGCTCCAGACCCTCTACCCGTCGCTCATGAGCAAGTTCTGGTTCCAGCAAGACGGAGCAAGTTCTCACACCTCAAACCTGTCCTGAGATTGGCTGAAGAGAATTTTGGAGGCCGAGTGATCAGTCTCAAGACTAATTTTGAGTGGCCACCCCATAGCCCGGACCTAAGCCCCCCATATTATTTTCTTTGGGGCTATCTTAAGGACAGAATGTACGCAAGGAAACCCAGAACCATCACGAAACTCAAGGAAGCCATCAGGGAGGAGATGAGAGCCATTCCCAATTCAGTCTGTAAGAACGTCATGGACAACTTCGTTCTGCGCCTCAAGAAATGCACGGAGCTAAAAGGAGTCCATCTAGAACACATGCTGTAGAATGGAGAAAAACGGCCAAATACCCTAGTGTCTTGATATGATGTTGTGAATATAATAAACTAGTTATGCCCCAAAATTCATTTCATTCGGACGAAACACTAAGAAACGGGGCCTAATTAGATTTGGGTCCCGTTTTGGGGGGGTCACCCTGTATTATTTATTTAAATAACAGTAACCCGTTTTGATGGTAATATAGGAGTGATCAATTTTTTTTAAATCGCATTTATTCATTTCCATAAAAACATTTGTATTATTTAGATTATTCAGACTACTCTTATCATCTTGGTTATTATTTTCACAACGTTTCGGCCGATGTAAGCTCCGACATTTTTCAGGTGCATCATTTCGAACTCGGGAATCTTTATGTCCGATTTGATATTATGTAATAATATGAACATGAAGAAGGTTGGAGATTACATTTGTTAAAACTTTGTGAAAATAACCACCGAGATAAGAATAGTAGTCCAAAAAATCCAAATTACACAAAATATCAATGGTCATCTAAAAAGAAACTCCTGAGACATCATGGAAAATGTATTTCCTCTGAATCTGTGTTCCTTACCACTAACCACTGTGCTAAATCCAAACCAATTTCGTTGTTCTTTATTCTCCTACATTTTCTCAGCCAACATTTATTTTCAGAGCACGTAAAAACCTTTTATAAGATCTTTTTGCTTTCAACAGACATAGATTTTACCGAAAGCTAATCTCGAACAAAATGAACTTATTGTGCTAAATATACACCGTCGTTACAATTGAAATGTTAATGATACACACGCACACAAACACACACAAACACACACATATATACACACACACATATATACACACACATACACATACACACACACATATATATATATATATATATATATATATATATATATATATATATATATATATATACTAGATGAATACCCATTCCAAGACGGGTAAAATTAATTCCCCGACCATAACAGTTTTGCACCACTTTTATGTCCCTTTACGAAGAGTAAAATCAAGATGATACTAAACCCTATGTCTAGAGTTCTTATTTTAGTTTTGATCCAAATCCATTACATGGTTTTGATTCTCGAAAATGTCTAAAGTAAGGAGTTGTAAGAAGAAATTGAAATTTATAGAATCTTGCTTAATTGGTGTCTAATGACTGTGGATCAAATTCAATGCAAATCTGAAATATTTGAATTTTTATTATGTGGGGTTGTGCCCATATCATACCCCCTAAAAAGAAACTGAAATTTTGGGAATATTTATTAATTGATGTTAAAACAAATATTTTTAATTGATACCTATTGTTAAAATTTCACAAAAATTGAAGGTATCTGAAATTATACCAACCCCTTTTTTACTCTCTTTGCATAAAACTAAATTAAACTAAATGTAGCCCACTTTAAACCCCCTTACGCCTAGCAGTTGTTCAAAAATTTATAATGATCGGTTAATTGGTTTAGTAAATCGTGTACATACAAATATATAAACATATACACATACCTAACTTTATATAAATCTGTGTGTGTCTGTGTGATATATGACAATAATAAATAATGAATGTGCTCCGACGAACTTACTGCACTTGTACCCCCCTTCAACGTAAATACCCCCGACCAACCCGACAAGCAGCACAATTCAACCCCAGGACTGGAGAGGTCCCCAGATTCCGAAAAACTTGTTACTCTAACAGTTCCTTTCCTCTGCCTTTGGAATTTCCTCCCTGCTCCCTGTTTTCCCGACTGTACTAACATGCAGAAATTGAAATTTAATGTGAACAAACATATCGCTGCACAACGTACCACTTAGGGTTCGTCCTCTAAATTTGGCTTCTCAGTAGTAATATGCCTTGTTTTGGGTGAATAAAAGTTTTAAAAAATAAAAATTTAAAAATTAAAAGAAAATAAATTTGGCTTATTTAAACGAATCCACATTTATTATTCATTAGTTATTATTTTTATAGGATCAATTATACTTGAGGCACTTTAAAATCATAAACGACCAAAAGGACATATCTTGGCTCGACACCGGTTTCTCGTTCTTTTACTTTTGGGGTCAATTATAAACACGCTTTTGCAGTTTATTTTACAAAATATTTTGTTTGTAAACTTTAGAGATTTAAAAAAAAAAAATATTCAAGTTACAAACTTTGTATTTAACAAAATGTATAAACAAACGAAAAAATTTAAACAAGAAACACTGAAATAAGTAGATGCTGTGCAGACTTATTTACAAGCTTAATATAAAATAAAATAAAGTTTTAATCAATATAGGGGCTGAATTTTCCCTACATTAAAAACCTATCTAACTCTGCCCTCGTGGGGAGACAAGTTAACAGGGACACCATTTCTGCAATGTTTTTTTATATTTCTTTGTTTCGTTTGTTTATTATAAAATGTTTTATAAATAAAAGTATGTATTTTTTAAATTATATTTTATTGGGCTTGTTAATAAATATTTAATATAACTCCCCCTTTTTTATAAATCTCCAAAACAAAAAGTTCTGTAAACCATATCTGCATAACATTCACTTGTTTCAATGTTGTTGTTTTTTTGTTTTAGTTTGTTTCATTTGTTTATACATTTTGGTTTTAAAAAGTTTGTAATTTATTTTAATTAAAAATGTATTCTTTTAATAAATGTCCAACCCTTTTGAAAATAAAATCAGCGTATGTTTTTTTTATATAATTTAACCAGAAGTAAAAAAAAAATGTCGGGCCAACATGTGTTCTGTTGGTCGTTTATGATTTTGGGGTGCCTCAAGTATAATTGCTTCTTGTTATAAAGCTCTATCTGTAATAATATTGAACCATTTCTGCGTGCAAGATCTTCTGTCTTCATTCGGCTTGGTTCCGACTCAAAGTTTGAGAAGTTTACTTTTATGTTCATGCTACATGATAAATCAACTTCTCAGAATCGAAACAAAGTCGAATCAATAGAGCAGATTTTAGACATACAAATGGCTCGATATCCTTTAAGATAGAGTTTTACGACAATAACAAATAATTAAAAAGGGATTGTCTGCATATAATAGAAATGCAAGTTCAAACTCTGAACGTACTTTAAAATATATACAGACATAGGACAAGAATAATCTTCTGGTGATAGGATATGCCGTGAAACTGTAGTAAAATTTTAAGATATGCCAGTGTTACTTATATATATATATATATATATATATATATATATATATATATATATATATATATATATATATATATATGATGTATCCATAGGAGACAAGCACTTCTTATAAACTGGACTGACCAGTACACATAAAGGACTACTGATAATAACTCCCTGCCAAATACATAACCTCAAAATAGCTCCATACCAGATCAACTCTTACATTCGCTCCTTCTACCCCGGAATGTCCTTTTCCAATTACCACCCCCCATTAATACTTTAATGTGGTTCATCTATATACCAAAACTTTAAACCAGTAAATTACATCACAAAGATATGGAAATAATGTTTCCAGTTGTTAAGAGGAAAGACCCCTCTTTCATGATATTAAAACAGCAGGTTTAAAAACTTCTTTAACATAATCAATCCACTGCCTAAATCTTATTCTTAACTCTAAATCAGGCTTAATCACCCACATCATTAATTAATTATTATTTTCATAATAAATTGATACTCCATTATAAAACTATATTTCAAATTATACTTTAAATATAAATGTTAAATATTGTATACAGAATCAATTAAGGATTTGTAGAGTTACTTCCCTTAGATTGGTTTATCGCTGGCGATTACTCGCTAACAAGAGTTTAATTATTATTTTTAAGTGATAAAACATTTTAAAGTCTTTAAAATTACATTTTTTAATTCAAATTTTAAATTTAAATTCTGGATTTTTGATTTTTGTAAATTTATTCTTACCCTCATATTCTCTCCTTAAAACATAATTTAGACAAAACTAATTTAACCCTTCAAAACAAATAACGGCCCAGATAAAAACGCTGTTAACAAATACTGAAAATATTTTTTTTCTTTACTTTTTAATTTTTAACTTTTATATTTTAACCCTCTTTTTGGGACTTTATTAAGCTTTTTAATCTCTCATATCTTTCCCTAACATAAAATCTAGACGATTCTAATTGAACACTTCAAAAAAAATAAGGTATCCAAACGAGAATGATACGAGACGATCCATTTTCTTTACCAGATGACAACAAAACTGAAGATAGCCCAGAGGTAAATAGCTTCTGAGTTTGAAACCAATGGTACTGATGTTGTACTATTTTTTGTACCAAATAATAAATAAATATTACACTCTTAATTTTGATTTCTCAATTAATCGAGCACTCTGCTGGGATTTTTCCAACCTCTTACAAAAGAAGATATACAGGGTGGGCAAAAATAAGGGTCCTATTTTTAAAAATTCATAACTTTTTTATTTATTTATTGATTTTTTTTTTTTTTTAGAATAAGTAAAGGACCCCTTCCGAAGCAAGCATGAGCCGTATTAGCCGTAAGGAACGTATCCTCATTTAGAAAACATTATTTTTGCTTAAAAAACTCAAAACAGTGTAAAAAACAATACTTTAGTTTTTGTAAGTTTTAAGAAGTGTTTTCGGCTAAAATTTGTTTTGTTTATTTCAAAAAATCTCGGAAGGGTCAGTCTACACACACATAAAGTTTGGTGAGTTTAACTTTTATTTTGTGGAAGTTATTCAAATTAAAGTTATTCAAATTTAAAGATAGGACCCTTATTTTGGCCCACCCTGTATATATATATATATATATATATATATATATATATATATGTGGGGGGGGGTGTATCGAGGCAGCAGTTTTTCTTTAAGGCACGTATTATTAAAAATAACCGACAACTCATGTCTGGATATTTTTGTATGAATCCCTTCCATTTTCCGGATTAAAGTCCTAATCTCGGATGAGAATTGGCTGGTGAATCTGCCGTAATTTTATTTTAGGTCCAAAGTACTTTCTGACCCATCTGGGTCCATCTTCAGTGGAATAATGTCAATCAGGTAAAGACCTGGAGTGAATTTATAATTATATATGTATAGTTTCTCGTTAGAACACAACCTACACGAGTATGTAGCATGCCCTGACCTATCTTAATATTCTCCATTGAATTGCATGAAAAGGTTGCAACAATGGTGCAAAATATGTGGGGGTTTTCCTGTTATTGAATATGTTTTAGTAATTATAATATATATTTTTAATTCTAGTGCACTTTTCCCAACATAATATGTTTTTATAACTGAAACGAAATCTCAAACCAAGAGCAACATGTGTTCATTTTCCGGATCTATTTAGTTTGTACTTAGCTTGTTACCTTATTCTTATCTATACCTACACATTCCGTCGGATATTATTCGTTTTAACAAGCACACACACACACACACATATATATATATATATATATATATATATATATATGTATATATATATATATATATATATATATATATATATATATATATATATATATATATATATATATATATATATATATATAAGTGTAAATTAGTCGTCCAAGGCTATAGCAATGCGATGTGGTTGCCGTGAGATGGAAAAGTGAAAAGAAATAAACGCAGGGAGAGAGTGAAACTCAAAACGATTTATTAATAATTTCACGAAAACTGATTAAATACCAAATAGTATTTTTTTTTTTTTTTTTTTTTGGTAAGTAACAGATCGGCAAAGGGTAATCTTAAATTTTCGAAAGAACAACTTTCATTATCAGAAGACAACAATAGAAGACCGAGAGGGTCGGAAAAACGTGAAAAAACCGGTGTCAGATCATTGTAATACAGGGGAAAACAATTGGCAGTAGGAACGCAGAAAACGTCAAAATTCCATTAAGCAATCATATAACTAAGGTTAAAACATTATAAACATTAGTTTAGTAATATACCAATTTTTTTTTAATTTTATTATGTTTCATTTTACATGACTCATCAATCTTTATTTATTTATTTATTTTATTTTTTTTTTTTTTTTTCATTTATTCTCTTCAAATCTAAATTTAAATTTACTGTCAAAGGGAGATAACTTATTCTAAATAATATATTCAGACTTTAGAAATGAGATTGGAAACTTGAGAAGGAATTTGAGTTGTGAAGTGGATAAAAGCCAAGGATGGGACCTTTTTTTTTTATTAGCAGGGGAAGGGGGGGATAAGAAGAGAGAGGATTATAAAAAAAAAAAATTAAAAAAAAATAAATAAATAAATAAATAAATAAAAAAAAATAAAATTAAAAAAAATTAAAAAAAAAGTAAGTAAGTTGTGGGTGGGAGTGTGAGGAGGTGGGAGTGTGAGGATGTAAGAATCAGAGGATGAAGGGAGATGACAACTCGAATCTGTTATTCAAGGCAGGGCGAAATTTAGAGATTAGGATAGCTTCAGAAATTCGAAGCTGGCCTATATTGCGGACAGAGTTGAGGATGCGGACACTAATGGAGCGATGTGTGTTGCCACATGAAATTAAGTGTTTATGGAAGGAGGAAATGTGGGTGTTTAGATGCTCTTTAATACGTTGGTGTAGAGGCCTAACGGTACTACCGATGTAGAACTTTTGGCACTTAGAGCATTGCAGGTTGTATACTGTATAAGTGCGGAGGCAGAGGCCAGAGTTGGGGATGGGGCAACTAGCTAGAGAGCAGGGGTCTGGGGTGTAGTGGCTTTTTTTGGATAAATGTTGTCGGAGAGAGGTGCCTGTGTGAGAAAGTTGTATGTTAAGGTTCTCACTACGTATGGCATTGCGGATAGCAGAAGTGATACGGTCGCTAAAGAAGGGGAGTTTAAGGAAGCAAGTGTTGGTGAGAGTGTGGTGTCTACGTCTTCTGGTGTTGTTAAGGCTAGATATGGTAGTTAGCGGGAAGCCGTTGGTCAATAGAGTTTGGTGGAAGGCTTCGGTGTGTGTTGTTTTATCGGAAGAAGAAGAGCATTTGTCTTGTATGCGGGTGATTTCGGTTTGTGCGTAACTAATTTTGGATTTGAGGGGTAGTGCGGATTTGTAGTGGATAAAGAGATTCCTGCAGGCGGGTTTTCTATAGAAAGTGGTGTGGAGAGATCCGTCGTCATTAATGCTGAGTTTGAAGTCTAGAAGTGAGAGAGAGCCTGAGGTGTTGGGATGTTCGATGGTGAATTTAATGTGGGGGTCAGAATTATTAAATGTATTAAAGATAGAGATAGCTTCCTCTCGAGATGAAGTGAGGATCAAAATGCCGTCGACGTATCTCGAGAAGAAAATATGGGAATGGCAGGTGCTAAGTGCTTGCTGCTCCAGTCTGTTCATGTAAGAAATGGCGAGGAGGCCGGAGAGACTGGAACCCATGGGTAGGCCAGAGACTTGTTTGTATGTGTCTTGTTGGTACTTAAAGTAGGTGTTATCCACAATGATACGTAGGAGCTGATGAATGTCTGTAGGGGTAAGCCCAAAACAGTCAAGATTGTTAGAGGAGATGTGGTCAGTTATGAGGTCAATGGCGGGGTGTGCGGGAATGGAAGTATAAAGGGAGACTACGTCAAGGCTGAAGATGTAGTTGTTGACGCGGAGCTGTTGGGGTTGGAGCAAGTTGAGTCTATCTATTACCTGGTCAGAGCTGCTGACGTGTGCCGGGGAGGTGGGGAGAAGCGGTTTAAGTAAGTGGGAGAGGAGCCAGGAGATCTTGTAAAGAGGTCCCTCAGTACTGGAGACTATAGGTCTGATCTGTAGGTGGTTGCTGGTTTTGTGGGTTTTAATAAGATGGTAAAAGGTGGGGAGTCTACTGTTTCTAGTGGTGAGATTGAGCCTATGAGCCTTGGGGAGATTACGTCTGGAGCAAATTTGGGAATCTCTTTATCCACTACAAATCCGCACTACCCCTCAAATCCAAAATTAGTTACGCACAAACCGAAATCACCCGCATACAAGACAAATGCTCTTCTTCTTCCGATAAAACAACACACACCGAAGCCTTCCACCAAACTCTATTGACCAACGGCTTCCCGCTAACTACCATATCTAGCCTTAACAACACCAGAAGACGTAGACACCACACTCTCACCAACACTTGCTTCCTTAAACTCCCCTTCTTTAGCGACCGTATCACTTCTGCTATCCGCAATGCCATACGTAGTGAGAACCTTAACATACAACTTTCTCACACAGGCACCTCTCTCCGACAACATTTATCCAAAAAAAGCCACTACACCCCAGACCCCTGCTCTCTAGCTAGTTGCCCCATCCCCAACTCTGGCCTCTGCCTCCGCACTTATACAGTATACAACCTGCAATGCTCTAAGTGCCAAAAGTTCTACATCGGTAGTACCGTTAGGCCTCTACACCAACGTATTAAAGAGCATCTAAACACCCACATTTCCTCCTTCCATAAACACTTAATTTCATGTGGCAACACACATCGCTCCATTAGTGTCCGCATCCTCAACTCTGTCCGCAATATAGGCCAGCTTCGAATTTCTGAAGCTATCCTAATCTCTAAATTTCGCCCTGCCTTGAATAACAGATTCGAGTTGTCATCTCCCTTCATCCTCTGATTCTTACATCCTCACACTCCCACCTCCTCACACTCCCACCCACAACTTACTTACTTTTTTTTTAATTTTTTTTAATTTTATTTTTTTTTATTTATTTATTTATTTTTTTTTTTTTTTTAATTTTTTTTTTTTATAATCCTCTCTCTTCTTATCCCCCCCCTTCCCCTGCTAATAAAAAAAAAAGGTCCCATCCTTGGCTTTTATCCACTTCACAACTCAAATTCCTTCTCAAGTTTCCAATCTCATTTCTAAAGTCTGAATATATTATTTAGAATAAGTTATCTCCCTTTGACAGTAAATTTAAATTTAGATTTGAAGAGAATAAATGAAAAAAAAAAATAAAATAAAATAAATAAATAAATAAATAAAGATTGATGAGTCATGTAAAATGAAACATAATAAAATTTTTAAAAAATTGGTATATTACTAAACTAATGTTTATAATGTTTTAACCTTAGTTATATGATTGCTTAATGGAATTTTGACGTTTTCTGCGTTCCTACTGCCAATTGTTTTCCCCTGTATTACAATGATCTGACACCGGTTTTTTCACGTTTTTCCGACCCTCTCGGTCTTCTATTGTTGTCTTCTGATAATGAAAGTTGTTCTTTCGAAAATTTAAGATTACCCTTTGCCGATCTGTTACTTACCAAAAAATAAAAAATAAAAATTACTATTTGGTATTTAATCAATTTTCGTGAAATTATTAATAAATCGTTTTGAGTTTCACTCTCTCCCTGCGTTTATTTCTTTTCACTTTTCCATCTCACGGCAACCACATCGCATTGCTATAGCCTTGGACGACTAATTTACACTTACATTTACCAGCAATGCTTCAAGCAAACTACAATCTCCTTTTATATATATATATATATATATATATATATATATATATTATAAACTCAGTTGAATACAAAATTGACATAATCAATATTTTGAAATCATGCTTCAAAAATTCAAAATCAACAAATATTATTGTGTACATATGTTTCAGAAATATTTAATAAATACTTCTTTAGCACAAATAAAAATCACCCTATCATTTCGTTACAGGTCCAGGTAACAATGGAATGGTTAAATGATTAAAAACACATAAAGCAAAAATACCCATTAAAATACAGAAACAATACTTTCTTATTTTATACTTGTTTCTCTTTATATGGCTCATTGGATTAAGAGCCATAATATATTAGTTAAGTGGAACGTAAAGTCTCAATCATTGACATAAATTCACTAGCATCTTAGGGGTGTTGAATGCTTCATTTCTTTATATTTATATAATTGAGGTGAGGTATTTTGCGTTTGAGCCCATACGGCCGCCTGAAACCGCCACTTCTGCACTGATTAGGGTGTAAGCTCGAAACGACGTCATCTGTAAGTATAAAACACTCTAATATTTAATTTAAAATAATTATATATATATATATATATATATATATATATATATATATATATATATATATATATATATATATATATATATATATATATATATATATTGTACATGTATTGTATTAGTTTCTGTAGATGTAAATCCGTTGAAACTCAAGTGTTTATAAAAAGTGCTCAATAACAAGTAGAGCTGTTTATAAGTATATTTTTTTATTTATACAAACATTATTGGTTACATATGTGCATACATGTTTCGGTTGCACTCTTCGCAGAGAGTCAACCTCATCAGACCAAGGATTCAGAGTAATGAGATGGGTTTGCAGATTTTTTCAGAATAAATCCTTGTTTGGGATTGGTTATTCTTTCTATTTCTTATGAATTGGTATCGGATTACCTATTTTACTTGTTGACCGTTCTTCAGCCTTTTTTACGACCTAACCATCCCTGTTTTTTTTGTATTGCCCTCTTAGCGATGGCTACTTTTCAACCCTATTTGAATTCCCAAATCCTACAAACACATTTATCTTATCTATCAGTAAAATACACACACACACACACACACACACACACACACACACATATATATATATATATATATATATATATATATATAAACTCCCATGCAATAGGTTATCTCTGCGAAGGTTTGGATAGCTTTTGATTCAGGTTTTAATTCATTTAAGTCTGTCTTCTTCTCCTTGATTATATATTTAATTATTTCTATATAAAACCAACCAACGAAAGTACCTCAAAGAGGAAAAAGATAAAGAAAGAAAGAATTAAAAACCAGTGTACAATTTCCTCAGATTGACACATTACTTCTTCAACGTTTCAAACATGGCTGAAGAAAGCCGGTGACGGTTTGTATACGCTACAAGTAAATCCAACGAAGCATTATATTTTGTTTTCTTAGACCGCACCTGGCTTGAAACCGATGCTATCATGTTGATTTGATTTGATATTCTGTAACATAATTAATGAATAAATAGTATGCTTTTATTATTTAATGAGAACTCTGTTGGATTTCTTTCTACCAAACTAAAACAGATCGTGAGGAGCAGCAAGCCTCACTTCTCGATCTATTCTTGACTACACTGCCTTAGGCTTGTGTGAAGGATGCTCATAGCCCACTTTGGAACGCTGATCACCTAGTCTTAATGGTTAATATCACCCTAAACCTTCAACCCCAAGCTTAATAGCTGTGGCTCAAAACTACTAAATACTACAAACGGGCTGATTGGAAAAAATCACATCAGCGACACCAAATGGAGTAAAAGCTTTTCTCTCCTTGCTGAACAATGCGCAAATGAGATAACTGAATGAATTGATGCAAAAATTGAAGCATATGTCTCCGCGCGGAAATTCTATAGAAAGCTTTTCTTCGGTCTGTGCAGCTTCTATTGCGCATAGGCAGCAAGCATTCCGCTGATTCAACCACCATAAGTCTAACGCAAATGTACAAAAATTTATAGCTTTAATAAATCATGGTAAAAATGTAATAGCTGCAGCTAAATGTTGGTATACTAAAATGACTAGCATTGAGTCGACGAAATTAGGAACTCGCAAATTCTTGGAAAATCTATAATAGTGTAGTGAATAAATGGCAATCAACAATCTCCCACTATCCAACCACCATGATATCGTCTGCGCGGCAACTAATAAGATTGAACTACTTGCCCAACGGGTGGTCTTAAAGTCCACCTTGAACTCCACAAACCACCCCATCCCAAACTTACCACTGCAGACTGAAGCTACACTAGATGGTCTGGTTTTGTTTTGTTGGATTATGGCCCTATGGGAATGGACGTATCTGTTGGAAATTGTTGGTTTGACTTGCGCGAATTAACGCGGGGGCAGTCGAGTGCAAATTAGGGCCTGTTCTCACAGTCAGAGCTAACAGACGTGACAAGGTTACCGTATGACGAGACCCCAGATCAAGGGTCAGTCTGCACCTGCGAGAGGCTCTGTGACGTCACGGGCCTTACGTGGGAAACAGAGGATCCATGACGTCACTCGTTCTCGCGAGAAGCGAGTTTGAGTTAGTCTGGGTTTTTGGAAGCAAACCGATGAGACGTGATTGTTAAAATGTAATTTACAACAGATAAGGGAAATATTTCCCTTAAGGGAATACAAGCGAGAGAAATCCTTTCCCCTCTCTATGAATGGTTAAGAAAATAATTGTTAACTAACTACGATAAAGTAGTGATTTGCTCTCTCCCTCTCTCTCTCGACGTAGTGAATGACTCCCAGTTGAAATAACAACGCTTGTAATAAAATAAATTAAATTTAAAGAAGAGTTTGTCTTCGGAGTGCGTCATGAGGCTTTTGTTGCAGACAACGGACGACGTGGTTCGCGGCAGGAAGGAAAGGAGAAAGAATTCATCCACTAGACGACACGACCATCCTCTACACGGCGAGGGAGAAAAATAAGGTATGCAACACCGGTATATCATAAAAGAAACTTGACACCTCCAAAGCAAGCGGGCCTGATCTTATCCTTGCTATAGTCTTAAAGAAATGCTCTGCTGAACTGGCCCCTTGTCCTCTCTAAACAAATGCTTTGCCGAATCTTGCTTTGATAGTAGCTGAAAAAAATGCCGGTTTGGTACCAGTGTTCAAGAATTCTGATGAATGAACTGACCCGCATAATTATCACCCTATCAGTTTCCACCCACTCTACGTTAAAGTCTTGGAATAATTAATCAATTTAGTGGATATCCTAACGGTAATTTCGGAACACTGGACAAAACTGGTGAAGCTCTGACTATAGCATTTGATATATCAAAAGCCTTTGACAAGGTCTGGACCATGGCCTTCTCACGAAAATTAATTCATACAGTATTACTGGATGAATATTTAATATAATTATATCCTTCTTAGCCAAAAGAAAGATTCAGGTTTTCTTCGATAACCATACATCTAAACAACATGACATTAATGCAGTGTGCCTCAAGGGTCGATCCTTGGACCGTTATTATTACTGATTTTTATAAACGCAATTGTGTCCGAGATGGGTATATTTGCTGACAACACCACGGTCTATTCTCAGCATGTAAGAAAATACGTACACACACATATCCAAGACAATGGCTGAATCCATAGAAAATGTCTGTAGTGGAATGAGGACATAAATAGATGGTAACATTTAATACTATTGAGACGAAGCTTCTTTTCTTTAATAATTATAGAAAACATTTTCAACCACGGATTGCCATGGCTAATAACACTCTAGATGAGAGTCCATCATTACAACTCCTCGGTCTGACATTCACAGGTAACATGAATTGGAACAAATACATAGAAGATATTGCCAAGGCTGCTGCAAGGAATGTGGGCTCCCTTTACCAAGCTAGAAAACTTCTCACACCTGTCAATATCATATATCTCTACAAAGCCACTATTCGCCCATGCATGAAGTATTGTTGTTACATCTGGGCTGGTGCACCAACCATTACGCTTTTCCTTCTTAGACGGGGTCAAAAATAGAGTATCTACTCTAATAGGTCCCACACTATCTACCAAGCTCCAGTTTCTGTTCTATCGCCGCAATAGTGCATCCCTGTGCTTGTTTTACAAATACTTTAATTGAATGTGCTCCGATGAACTTGCTGCACTGGAGCTTCCTCAACGTAAATACCCTCAACCGCCCTGTCAGTCAGCAAAACCCCACCCTTCACTGTAGAGGTACCCAGATGCCAAGGGTGATTTTTGGCTTTTTGGCTAAAATCAAAGTGTAGTATCTGTTCCGATGGATACTACACCCCATAGACTGGTATTGTCTTGGCCTTCGGTGCTTGATTTACGCCAGTCTATGGGTCTATCCTGTGCAGTTCTAGGAGGTTCACCCCCCAGGCTTCGCCTCCCCTCTTTGGGGAGGAGTAAGTTTATTGCTTACTGTCTGAGGCGCCCCTACCGGGGAATGCCGATGGGGCTGCCCAGGCAATTTTTTAACCCCACTTTCCCAACCCGACCTTGGGTCACATCTTACTTGTGGGAGTAAGATAAAAACTGGCCTTGTGCCTAACTCCTGGAGAGGAGTAAATCAATACTCTAATAGCTTCTACTCTCGAACTGCTAGCCTTTGGAATTGTCTCCCTACCCTCTGTTTCTCTTACCGTAGCAACATGCAGAAGTTTAAAGGCAATGTAAACAAACATGTCGCTACACAACTCCACACTTAGGATGCCCCTTTAAGTATGATCTCTAATTCAGAGTAGGCCTTACGTCTCAGTGGCAATTGGTAATTGCCTTGTCTTGGGTGAATGAAAGTAACAAGAAAATAAGATTATATATATATATATATATATATATATATATATATATATATATATATATATATATATATATATATATATATATACTCATGATAATAGAATTAACGATAGGTGAAGTATCGTAAAGTGATCTATCTCGATAAAGTAAAGCTCAATACGTTGAGTAGAGCAATCAATTTTTAAAAAGAAAGATGAAGATGAAAAATTGTATAAAATTACATAAAATTACATGAAGTTACATAAAATTGATACAAATTTTATTACATCGAAAGTTTAGATGCAGAGAGTTACATAAACTCCTTGCACTCTGAACTTTCGATGTTATAAAATTTGTATTAATTTTATGTAACTTTATGTAATTTTATCCAATTTTTTATCTTCAACTTTCTTTCTTTATATATATATATATATATATATATATATATATATATATATATATATATATATATGGGAAATGAAAAAGGAAAAACCAAAAAGGGATGTTTTTTTATATATATTCATCAACGTTTCGTCTTTATTTGTAAGACTTCTTCAGGATGATAATATGTAGAAAAATGTCCTGCAAGTACGTGAAAATATTAGGTTGACATGATGGGTTGATGGGAAGAAGTAGTAGCCACTGCTGGGAGCAGTAGGACCGAGGTCCGGTCTTAGTGAAGTCAGTAGCATGGAATGAAATAAATGTGGATGGTTCATTTCCCATTACGTCGGATTACCTTCATCCTTCTTTTCTCATATATATATATATATATATATATATATATATATATATATATATATATATATATATATATATATATATTCAACTTTAATTTGCTAATTATTACCTGATTTTGCAATAGATCTTTGTCAATGTATATCTATCCCTGCTTTTAATTATCTCTCTCTCTCTCTCTCTCTCTCTCTCTCTCTCTCTCTCTCTCTCTCTCTCTCTCTATCTATCTATCTATCTCTCTTTCTCTCAACACTGCTATGATTAATGATTTTCTGATCTTGAAATCAACTTAACAACAATTTCAATACAGATTAAAGAGACAGGCATCAAATTAATGAACGAATAAAAATCGCATCAATTTAATCTGAAAATCGTATTTTTATAGTTGATTGCAATATTTCAATGGTTACAGCATCGCCTACGGCTTTCTTTTTCTGCTGTTGCTTTTTTATATCAAATGTCATCAGTTATTTTTCCATTATTTTATGATTCCATTTCTAAAAGAAAATATTAGGATGATAACAGTTTTAATATCTCAGTCACTTAAATATGATTCGGGGTAGCAAGAAAAAAATGGTGGTCATATTGTGACGTTGTATGCATGCGTCTATATCGAGGTGGCTTCCGATCTGTTTGATTGGTTATTTTCCTGAATTATTGTGTGGTATTAAATACTTCCTTAATTACCTCCCATTTAATACACCTCTAACATATATATATATATATATATATATATATATATATATGTATATATATATATATATGTATATATATATATGTATATATATATGTATATATATATGTATATATATATATATGCATATATGTATATATATATGCATATATGTATATATATATATATGTATATATATATGTATATATATTTATATATATATATGTATATATATATGTATATACATATGTATATATATATGTATATATATGCATATATATATACATATATGCATATATATATATATACATATATATATATATATATATATATATATATATATATATGTATATATATGTATATATATATATGTATATATATATATATATATGTGTATATATATGTATATATATATGTATATATATATATATATATATATATATATATATATATATATATATATATATATATATATATATATATATTCTTCCCAAATATGACCTACGGTTAAGATCGGATTCTAACTCTGCCTGATGAGATGTCAGTTTATAATAGCTGTTGATCGATAACATCGACATGCCAGTGTCGCAGATTTTGTACATGTCTGTGTAAATAAAAATAATCATATATAAATGCTCTATTTGATAGCACTTTTTATAAACCCGGTTGAAGTTCTTCCAATTACTTCTCTGTGGATGTTTTACCTGGATTATATATATATATATATATATATATATATATATATATATATATATATATATATATATATATATATATATATATTTATATATATATATATATATATATATATATATATATATATATAATGTTCTCTCTTGGCTGATTTTGAGATGCCAAGTTTCACTTCCATATTTCTGTATTTGTTGTGTTTTGATTGACTATATATATATATATATATATATATATATATATATATATATATATATATATATATATATATATATGAGAGAGAGAGAGAGAAAGAGAGAGGGAGAGAGAGATAATATTACTGTAGCACCGATTTAAAATATTAAAAATATATATAAAAATATAAGAAATACACAAAAGTTCTTTTTGAGCAAAGAAAATTCATATAGGATATTGAAAGCAAGCAATCTCGTGTATTGAGCATTGACTTTTCTTGATAGGATTATTTTAAAGATAATATTTTATCTCCATCATATCTATTGTATTTTACGTCGAAATCGTTTGCAGTTTTGGCGAGTTCCCGTTCACAATTGAACAGAACATCAGATCGTTAGTCTGCCAACTTGTAAAGATGGATCAAAAAAGAAATAAACAGGAATTGTATCTGTTGTTTAATCAAACATTCATATATATATATATATATATATATATATATATATATATATATATATATATATATATATATATATATATAATGTCCCGGGTATAACCTCCAACTGCATCCGGTGGGGGGGGGGGATCCGGCTCAAATAGAGCCCGAGCTTTGAGGATTACCTCACAATTGAGCTACCCTCCAGTTACCGCTGCTTCCAGGTCCACTCTGACTTGGAGTGGTAGAACCTGTCTAGGGTCTAATCTATGGGTTTGATATGCGTTTCCATCCATGCTGCCAAGTAGGGTTTGTCTCTTCAGGCAACGGTTAGGAGAAGGGAAACTACGAAATCAAACCAAACAAGACCCCAGCAGCGAAGCTACCCAGCGTCAGCGAAATAGGGTAACGCCTGTCGGACAAGCGCCAGGTCGGATCAAGAATCCGGCAGCCCGATGCAACAAACATTGTGGAGGCTGCCTGTCTCATCATTTTTTGTCGTGGTGGAAACGATGTGGGCCAAGTGAGTGTGCGTGGCCATTGCGCAGCCACGACAAGCCAAAACAATATACCCAGCGACTTGCATTCTGTCATTTTCTCCACCCGTCTTCATCTTTCAGCCTCATCATCATCACATTAAAAAGTCCTGTGGCAACAGTGCCGCAGGTGGCGATGGAAGCCTTAATCTCGCAACTGCACTCAGGCGGTGGGTCTAAGACGGTGGCTCTCTGGTGACTGTGCTGTTACACCCGTGACTGGAATAGCTTATTAAGGATCACCGCAGCCCACCCCACATAGAGAGGTCCCTAGAAAAGCTGTCCCGGCAAACCCGTCTTGCCAGCTTACCGCGGCTGGCGGATATCTCATCAATGCGGTCGCAAGAACAAGAACAAGAAGCGTGGAACATACGAACCCTCCAACATGTGGCGAATGCAAACTGCTCTAAACAACATACAGCCCTCGTGTACAAGGAGCTTGCCCGCTTTAACGTCGAAGTTTCAGCCCTTAGCGAGATCAGACTACCCGAAGAGGGCAACATTAAGGAAGGTGAAACGGGATATATCATATTCTGGAAATGGAAGGACCCCACGGAGCTTCACACATATAGCATCGATTTTGCAAACACACAACCTCATTCCCACGGCCATCAGTGAGTGCATGATGACTGTCCGCATTCCCACTACACGGGACAGACACATCACCCTGATCTCTGTGATGCTCCGACTCTGACCTCATCTGACGAGGACAAAGCTGATTTCCACACCCAGCTCGACCACACCATCCAGGCAGTGCCCGTCATTGACAAGCTCGTTGTGTTGGGTGACTTTAATGCTCGGGTAGGCAAGGACCATCGCCTGTGGGGTGGGATCATTGGCCGCTACGGTATCGGGAACTGCAACGACAATGGCTAACTCCCACTGGGTCTATGTGCATAATACAAACTCGTGGTAATCAACACCGTTTTTAAGCTACTAAAACGACAGAAAACAATGTGGAGACACCCCCGATCAAAACACTAGCACATTCTGGACTACGTCTTAACTAGAGCTAGAGACCGAGGACATGTCCGCATCACCCGATCTATGCCCGAGGCAGACGACTACTCAACGGACCACAGACTCCGAATCTCCTGACTTACTATGACGACCCTTCGACAATCTAGAAAGGCACTGACAACGTACAACACCGACGCTTTGACTGTAGCAAGCTCCACAATCCACAGCTGGCACAAAACTTCAAGGAATCCTCTGAACGTCACCTTGTAGACCCTGTGGGTCAGGACACAGTAGAGAACCATTAGACCAGCCTCAGAGACGCCGCAGAGAAAACCATCAGCTACAAAACTAAGAAAAGACAGGACTGGTTCGACGAGAGTGACGGTACCATCTCCTCTCTCATCGAAGCTAAACGTCAAGCACGTTTGACCCTAGAGAACCAGGCCTGAAGCGGATGAAACCCGGTAACGCCCCTGGACTTGACAACTTCCCACTGAGCTCTTCACTCACAGTGGCCCCGAGCTGAGGAACCGTCTCATGCTCCTCATATTGAAGATCTGGGAGACAGTGCATTCCGCGATTCAACCATTATAACAATTTTCAAAAAGTGCATCGGGAGAATTGTAACAACTACCGGGGAATATCACTACTGAGCATCGCAATTAAGACCTTTGCCTGCATTCTCCTTGACCGCCTCCTCATCCTCGCAGAAGACGTCGTACCAGAGACCCAATGCGGCTTTCAACCTTTTCGCAGGACTATAGATATGATCTTCTGTGCGTGACAATTACAAGAGAAGAGCCTCGAACAAAAGCAGCTCGTCATGTTTATCTTTCGGGACTTAAAAAAAGCCTTCGATAAAATACCCAGACTGGCCATGTGGGCAGTTCTCTCCAAGTTCGGCTGCCCACCTGATTTCGTCACCCTGGTGCGCGTCCTCCATGATGGAATCGAAGGGGAGTATGTCATCAATTATTAATGAGATTCTCTCAGATACACCCTCAATCGACCTTCGTTTCCGCACAGATGGAGACGTTTTCAACCTCGCTCGACTTCGCGCCAGAACTAGGACAATCAGTATGCTGACGACAATGCCACTCCAGGTCAGAGTCAGGTGACCCTTAGACGTTAGCGGACACATACAACACAGCCTACGAACATTTTGGGATGCAAGTAAATACAGACAAGACCTAAACACTCGTCTAACATCCACCTGATTTTCTGTCCCTAAACGTTAATAACATTGTAAATGACCAACCATTAGAGGGAATGGATCAGTTTTCATACCTGGGGAGCATCTTAACATCTACTCCTACATGTAAGAAGGGTGTGGAGAACAGGATCAGGGCAGCCTATTACGCCTTTGATCGATTAAACCGCCGTGTATTAATCAACCATGCAATGACGATGGCCACTAAAATCATGGTATTCCGGCCAGTAGTTCTATCCACACTTCTATACGCGTGGGAAACGCTGACCTTATACAGAAGTGATATAAAAAAAACCTAGAGCGCTTCCAGCAACAAAAACTGGGGCAAATTTTTTAAATCCCTTGGGAGAGCTACACACCTAACACAGAAATTTTGCATCGAGCCTCAGTGACCAGCATTGAGGCTACTATCATCCACCATCGTCTCCGCTGGACAGGCCACGTACATAAAATAGATCCATCCAGGCTCCCCAAGAAAATGCTGTATGGCGAGCTTTCCAACGGGACCAGACCACGAGGAACCTCGAAAAGGCGCTATAAAGACCAGCTAAAGTGCACCGTGACCCCAACTAACATAGACGCGTCCTCGTGGTAACAAACTTCCAGTGACCGGAGCACGTGGTGAAAAACAACACGTCAAGACATCGCGGACTCTGAGGAGGAGATAAGGGGAAATGAAGAGGCAAGACGAAGGAAAATAAGAGAGTGGCATGAACAACCTCTTCCGCCCCTACTGTTCTCTGTAAATACTGTCCACGGCTCTTCAACCATAGACTAGGCCTTCAAAGCCACATTACTCATAAGCATTAATAAATAGGATAACAGACAGACGACAGAACCTGATACTCGGACACAAGCGGGAGCCGACGATATATATATATATATATATATATATATATATATATATATATATATATATATATATATATATATATATATATATATATATATATAAAGGTTAATACAACAAAAGATATAAGAGGCAACTAATATCTTTAATTAGTGAACATCCGCTCAATATACTGGATAGAGCATTAATAGCAATAGATGAAGTGAAAGAATAAAATGAGGTACGAATCAAATTTTATATATATATATATATATATATATATATATATAGAGAGAGAGAGAGAGAGAGAGAGAGAGAGAGAGAGAGAAATACATAAAGGTATATAAAACATCAAATATATCGGCCCAAAACATACTATTTAGTAGAACTATACAATTCATCCAAGTCAACAAGTCTAAAATAGCTCAAGGCAAGACATCCAAGATGTTTATTAAAGAATAATCCAAGTGGTGAATGGTGGTCGAAAAGCGAAAAAAGTTATTCAGGCAAGAAGTTCGTTTGCTATCGATACAGTAGATAACAGTGAAAATTGTATTCAAGGTGTATGCAAATTAATAAAACGATAAAAAAAAATTATAAAAGAACTTTGCTTGAACATTGAATTGTAATAAAATTTGATTCGTACCTCATTTTATTCTTTCACTCTATCTATTGCTATATATATATATATATATATATATATATATATATATATATATATATATATATATTATTTTCATCTATTTCTGTATTTATGGCATATTTTGTCATTCTCACAAATACACATGATACGAAGAACAAATGCAGTAGAATATTATGACGCTAATTTTATACTCAGCTTTATAGATTTTTTTCTGGATTTAATTTGATTGGAGATAAACGTTCACTTGGGAAGCCTTTTAAAAACATATAGAAAAAATATGCGATTTCTTTCTATTTAGAGAGAAACAATTGTACGTACAAAGATGTTTTTTAAAAGTAAACTCAGAATATATATATATATATATATATATATATATATATATATATATATATATATATATATATATATATATATAGGTAGATTTAGATTTAGGAGGATATACGTTGATCCGCGCGGAGTCCTTTTTAATATTAACAAAGAGTATATGGAAAAACTCATAAAAACAACATGGTAGTTTTTAGGTAAGCATTTGTTTCAACCTCATTAAAAAAGTCGTTTAATCCATTATATTCGATGATTGGAGTAAGGAAACGGGAGATAGATAGATAGATAGATAGATAGATAGATAGATAGATAGATAGATAGAGAGAGAGAGAATATATATGTGTGTGGGGGGGGGGGGTGTATAGTACTCGTTCCGTCAAAAATGGCAGAGAGAAATGTAATTTTTTAAAACAAATCATTGAAAAATAATCAACATTTTTATATTACGTGTCTGCTTGGTGTAATATTGTATATTTATTTAGTTATTGAATAAATAACTAAATAAATCTTCTCCAGCTGCAACCCCCTTTCTTTATGGCGTTATGCATTACACGTTGTATAAGATTAACCATATGAAATATTCATGTTTGATATTTTATATATATTTATATATATATATATATATATATATATATATATATATATATATATATATATATATATATATATATATATATATATATATATATATAAATAAATAAAAAACTGAACAAGTTAAAATTTAAAACCTAAAATAGAAATACAAGAAACCACGTGTTAAAATAAATTCGCCTACTGTATTGACAAAACAAAGGAAACAGGATATAGGAAAAGCCATTGTTAACAAACAATAGAGTAGACATAGGAGTGTCACCAACAAAGCCTTTGTTCGCGGGAAGCCCAACGATTGGCTGAGGGAACAACAAAGAATCTGATTGGTTAACTAGCAAGCCATGTATATAAAAACACCTGACAAAAATAACTCCATGCATTTAGCCTGACGATTCCCCCCGGGGATGAAACACGGGAGCCTCTGTGTAGCTTGATTGTCATATATATTTTCATTCTTACTATATATATATATATATATATATATATATATATATATATATATATATATATATATATATATATATATATTAACTATCTTTTCAGATTTTCGAAGTCAGACCCTAATAAAAATTCGACTAACCTATCGATACTTGATTCGGACTAGCCTGGGTTTTTTTTTCACTGTTATTGAAAACATTTTATAATAGATTCAAATTCTTTTCTGGGAATTATTATTCCTACGGAGACATTTTTTTAGAGTTGAGACAAACTTCTTAGGCGCTAGTCTCGGTATAGTAATAATTAAATTATCATTTTAAATAATATTTAAAAGATTAATCCATCAATTTCTAAATTAAAAAATTAAAATATACCTGACAATTTACGCTTTTTTAAAGTATTTTACCAATTTCGGCAGATACACTAATAGTTATTCTCACCACCAATAAACGCAACAAATAGTTAAAACGTTTACCGGAGATTTTTGCATTTCACACCGTTTTCAGCATATTGATACAGCCACAGATGAACGTAAACATATATAGAGAGGAGGGAAAACTTGATGGGCGGAGATAGAAAGAGAGGCGAATACAGCGCACATTTAAAGGGGGGAGATATATATATATATATATATATATATACTGAATGGGAGAGAAAGAGAGGTTGAGAGCCAGCGCGTATTGTGCGACAAAAATTACTTGGTTAATAAAACAATACAAAAGCCTTAAGGATAATTTACAAGCAACAAATACTACTGTCATATATGGAGAGATTCTGCTTAGAGCACTCTTTCTTGCCTTAACAGAATACAAAACCGACTTTGGAATCTAGTGGGGGTAATCTCTGGCGCTCTTGTATAAGCAGTAACCGATCTGAGGGAGATAACTCTATTTTTCTTAGCCGCCGCTATTCCAAATTCGCTTATACTTTGGCAAGGGAGATAAATTTGTTTATTAATAAAAAAAAAAAACATGTTACGGTTTTGAAATGCGTTAAAAATCCTAACCCTAAACCCTAACCCTAAACACTAACCCGTTCAAAATAACTTTTAAGCACTTTTATTTACATGCCACAAATTGTATACACTTTATATAAACATAAAAAGAAAAGTTATTTTCTTTCATGCTGCGATAAACAAAGTTATCTCCCTTGCCAAAGTATAAGCGAATCAAGTTGCATTTGGGCCTTGATGAACAGCGACTCGTTAGTAAAAAAAATGGCCTGAATGTTAATTAACCGTCACTTCTATATATTATCACTTTTTAATGATTATTTATTTTTTATGCATCTCAGATTAACGCTGAACCATAGGATTCTCAAACGGTCTAAAATCATTGTTACGTGTAATTTTTCAGTAAAAGCAGATGACCTGTCATTCCTGTAGGTTTGTTTTACGACATTCGCAACACACAACAGTACTTCTTTGCCCAGGTTACGGCAGCCGAATGTGATGGGTAGTAAAATTGTTGCCGATTTTCGTTTTTCCCTACGCTCATAAAGATTAATATTTAGACATAACTAACGACTACTGAACGTGATTATATTTTTCTTTCTCCTCATTTCCTCGTGTCCGTACTCCTTATCGCAACAAAATGTTACCACGGTCTTGCTCTGCCAAATGATATCTCTCCGAACAGTCTTTCATCCAGCGCACACACCAACGTAGTCACCAACTCAAATCACCAACTCATAGTCGCCCACTTCCTTCAAAACATTCCCCTTTTATTGCCAGTGACATTGCACTCAAATGAGCAGTGAGCTCTTCTGCCAGAGAGATCAGGAAGTAATGGGAGGTCTTTGCTATAACTAGCCATTTCACTCAGGTTCTGTTTCTTTATGAATCCATTCTTGGCTGGGGTAAGTCATACTTTGCTAACCACAGCAATCCAATGTATTATTGTTTTAAATAAATATCGTACTTGAAAATAGCTTCATTAGTCACAGGAGACCTTCCACTGAGTCCTTACTGCCTCCTTTAAGATGAGAGACAGAATTATTGCTTGTTTGAAAAGTACATTTTCGGGCGAAATTGAATTTATCTTGCCTTTAAGCTATAATTTTACTTTTCACGATTCCGGTACGACCACTGCGTACGCATCGTTTTTGTCATTTTTTTCTTCTTCCATTTCTTATATTGCCACCCGAACTTACGGTTACTATTAAGATACAAAGAATGTTTCTGTGTTATTTCCAACTCACCACAGCTTTCAAATGTAACGGGTGGCCATACTCCGAGGCATTGTTACCTCATTTCGAAAAAATGGTGGCTTTCTTGCCTGTTGTACGCGGCGCTCTCATCCATGAGGTAGAGTCGGCGTGACTGTCATGGAAATTGTCGGGCGTATTTTGGGGGTGAGCTTGACTTAGCGATTAGTATTTGACTTTCTCTAATAAAAACAACATCTGGATCACTCGTTTCTCAAAGTATTTACCTTCTTCTAAAAACGCCCAATATTCAAATCATCCGTTTCTAAAGTACTTGATTTTCACAAAACAAACACTCGACACTAGATTCAACCGTTTCTCAATGCATTTGATTTCCTCTAAAAAAAAAACTCTTTAAACCTTTGGATCAGTTGTTTCGCATAATACTTGATTTTTGCTAAAAACGCGCAATTTTCTGAATTAGACATTTCTCAAAGTATTTGAGTTCTAATAAAAGACAACATTCGGATCATCTGTTTCAAAGAGTACTTGATTTCTTAAAAAAAAACGCTCAGCATTTGAATCAGCCGTTTCTTAAAGTACTTGACCTCGACTGAAAAAAAAACAATATTCGGATCAGATGTTTCTAAATATACTTGACGTCCACTAAAAACAACTAATATTCAGATCAAACGTGTTTAAAAGTACTTGACGTCCACTAAAAAATCCAATATTCGGATCGGACGTTTTTAAAAGTACTTGACTTCTGCTAAATACAACCAACATTTGGATCAGCTATTTCTAAAAAATACTTGATTTCTTCAAAGAACGCTCCCAACATTCAGATCAGTCGTTTTTCAAAGTACTTGACTTTCACTAAAAAACACATTCGAATCAGCCGTTTTTCAAAGCACTTGATTTTCACTAAAAACAGCCAACATTTTTCAAAGCATTATACTAAACATTCAACATTAAAATCAGCTCATTCTGGCGTCAAGTCATAAAATATTTTACCCGTGCCTATTGATTGCATAGCATTCTCTAACTCTTTGCCGTGTGTGGCCTTTAATGCCTGATCGTTTTGTAGTAATTACGGAGGCTGCGGTCAATTGTTCGCCTGATTCTGTTGTAATTGCAACAAATATTGCGGCTTATACACACACTGTTGATTTCGTTATCGTAATTTCCATTTGAGAATGACTATAATGCAACTGTTGATATTAACATCTAATTACCAGAAGGCCTTAATATGATTTTATAAGCGAGAAATAGTAATTGCTTTTGTTTGCAAGAAAATTGAAATATTAACGTTGGTGATGGACAGAAAATGTGAAAACATAATTGAGAGATTGAATAGATAGATAGATCGATAGATAGATAGATAGATAGATAGATAGATAGATAGATAGATAGATAGATAGATAGATAGATAGATAGATATGGTTATATCTAAATAGATAAGTAGATAATATAAAACAGATTGTGATAGATAGATAGATAGATAGATAGATAGATAGATCATATTATATAGATAGATAGATAGATAGATAGATAGATAGATAGATAGATAGATAGATAGATAGATAGATAGATAGATAGATAGATAGATTCATTCTGGGATTGTTGTGGTTTGTTTTCTATGTACTTACGAGATTCTGTTCTGGTGAGATTCGAAGTTTTGAAAAAAAATTATGTTGCATTATATGACTTACAATAAACACTGCTTTGAAACAGCTGTAAATAACTTTAATACTTTTGTGTATCTCTTTATTTGGAACATGATTTGAAAATTATTTAAATCATCAAAATACATATATATATATATATATATACTTTGCTCTATTTCACTAAATATTGATATACTAGTGTTTACAAGTTGATTCTGGCTAACTCAAAAAGGGGTTTCTATTTTGTCTACATTTAAACATACATTCGTTTTCATATGTATGCAGATGCGTGCGGTCTGCATGGTGTGTGATTTGAGTTATGATCTGTTTAATGCTGGATTGAATTCAAATATAAAGTTTTTTTATTGTGTGAAGAGGTATGAATAATCCTGGGTTTGAAAGATGGCATTACCTTGAATTTTCCTCTGCTGCATGAGTGCATATGCTGACAGACAAATAAATTTCTTTTTCCTTGGATTTTTATGTAGCTTTTATGTAAAGCAACTCTATAATTAAGTGTTTTGGTGATGCCTATGTAGGATTCTTTGTTTTATAGAGCCTCTATAATTTTCGATTTATAGTAATTTTTGTCCATGCCGACTACAGCACTGCCTTTGTCTGCTATTTTTATAATTATGTTACTATTATTTAAGATATTATCTAGTGCTTGGTTTTGTTTAAATGTTAAGTTACTGGTAGGTTTCGCTTTTCTCTGAGGGTTGATGTTCCAGAGGTTTTTAAAGAAGGGCTTTAGTTCTTTCGTATTGTTGTGTTTGTTAGGGAAATATGTTGATTTGTTTTTTACTAATGAGTCATTTGTTTTGTTTTCTTTATTATTTAATGGTTCTATTAGTCTAAATTTACGTTCAAATTCTTTAAGGTCCTTCTTCAGTTCCGGGATGTTACTTTTGTGGGTTGGGCAGAATTTGAGGCCCAATTTTAGTATTTCTATTTCTTCCTTTGTTAATATGTATGTGGATAAATTGATGATTTGGGGGTTGTGTTGTCTAATCTGGGATTTTTGTTTGGGGAGGATTTTCTAAAAAATAATTAGTGCTGTTTGTTTCGTTGATTTGGGGAGTTTTTAAAGGGTGATTACGTTCTATATATTTTGTGTGTTTTAGAGGATTATGTTGTTTTGGGGTGAAAATGGGGGTATGCGTGTTATTATAAGGGTTTACTTTGACATATTTGAATGTGTTGCTATAGTGGGTTAGTTGTTTCGGGTTGGGTATCTTGGACGAATTTGTTGATGTTGGAAGTGGTTATGAGGTTTGTATTGTTGTGTAAGTTTATGTTGGTAGGTATTGTCGTATGATAGTTTAGTTTGATGATGTGAGTAGTGCTTGGGCTATTTTGTATTGCATACATTGGTGTGTGGTATGTTTTGTTATGTGTTGTGGGGTAAAAGGTTATTATATGAAAGTTTCATCTGTTGGTGTGATGAGTATGGGTAGTGGTTGTAAGGTTTACTTTGGTTTTAATAGTGTTTGTACGGGTTATTTTGCAGTGTGGGGTGACTTTGGTAGAGGCTTTAAAGTAAAGGTATTTTGTGGTGGTTTGTTTGTGTTGTGTAGGGTGTATGAGAGGATATGTTTGATTGCATTTGTTTGGTGTGCATGGAAGTACTTTAGTGTGTACCGTTGTGTTGGGCCGTATTCGTAAGGGTTAGTGCATGGTGGAGTGGTATGAGTGTTTGATATGATGTTTCGTGTGTTTAGGCATATAAAAACGAATGTGAGTACGTGTATGGACAGGAACCTATATGCACGCGCACACGTGTGCATGTATGTACATGTATATATATATATATATATATATATATATATATATATATATATATGTGTGTGTGTATTTGTGCGTGTGCGTGTGTGTATACATATGTATGTATGTATGTATTATGTATGTATGTATAAACAAGAACACATGTATGCGCACGGACACGCCTACGTACACAAACCAAAATTAACCACACACACGCACACACATTGACAACAAAGTCATAAAATCTCAAGGGTAACCCTATAAACGGATAAACTTACCAAAATATGGCCAAGCATCACACACAAAGATGACCGCAAGATATAAATCAGAATCACCCATGCTTAAAAGAACACATAACTTTGATCCAGAGAAGTAAAATATATTAAAACACATACACACGCCCTCACACACGCGCACATGCGCAGAAACGCCCAACTGTTAAAACTCAAAACATTTAAGGAATACGCGTTATAAAACTATAAAATTAGAAAATCATGAGACAATTTTATAATAAACAATTTTTGAAAAAGTTTTTACAAATGTTGGTAGCCTCCCTTCTTTAACTATACATTTTTCTCTCGTTGGAACAGCACTGATGCTGCACTACCCTCTACTCTCTCTCTCTCTCTCTCTCTATATATATATATATATATATATATATATATATATATATATATACATATAATAAATGTGTCAATTAAATATGCATGTTTTACAATGAAGGTGGCAGTGTAGTATCTGTTCTGATACTGCACTTCATATTCCCTGTCTTATCTCGGTGAAGAAAAAATCCTTATTGACTGATGTAATTTTTGTCCCAATCCATAGTGCTCCTTTTTGAGGAGCGTGATTTTCCCTAAATTAAAAACTTACATCGTGTCTAACTCTGCCCTCTTGGGCTTACATAGTGAGGGTCGTGTTTGAATGGAAAGGTTAGAGGTGACACCAGACGGAAGTCGAGAAACCACGTTATTTTCCGGGCGAAGTTTATCGATCTCTTTTGGCTGGCAAGGCCCAAGCGGAAAGGACGTGTCTGGATGCCGTCTCCAAGTGTTTCTAGATGCCTCTCTCTCTCTCTCTCTCTCTCTAGCTCTCTCTCTCTCTCTCTCTCTCTCTCTCTCTCTCTCTAACACACGCACATGCACACGCACACACACGCGTATACAAGTTATCTTTCTTTTTTATGTGACTTTCGGTCTATTTAAATAAACATTTTTTTATAAACATTGTTGTCCGAGTGAGTTTATCATCAGAAGAAGAGGACCTTGGTTCACGACGACTACACGGGTGTACATGTCCATCAGTAAATTAAAGTGGAACAGTGGGGGAGCAAATAAATAGGGACAGAGAACCAGAAAAAAAATATTTTTTTAAATTGCTGTTTTTTTTTTAATGTGCTATTTAAATTATGAAATAAAAATGTTACATCATACGCGAAAAAAAGATTCTCGACTGAGAGCTGTTAATTCTCGGGATGCCGCCATTGCAGCCGGGGGAAGAGATAAAAAAAAAAGTCCCGCGAAAACTGGCAGACATGCGCAAGTGGAATGTTACGATCAACAGTCATGACTTTTGTTTCGTTTCTTTGAAATTGAAGTGAAATCTATTCCCACCCCTTTTCGAAAATAGTGCGGGAAAAAAATCACTCGGAAGAAGAGTCTATTTCGCGGTAGAATTCTTTTGTCTCGTCACCTGCGTGACTTCCTCCCCCACCACCACCATCACCATTACAACCACCACCACAACCCCGCTTTTTTTTTGTTCGTTCATTTTTTATTTCATTTTTCTCTTTTTTCATGAGCTTCTTCTCTCCCTCTTTTTTAAATCTCTCTCTCTCTCTCTCTCTCTCTCTCTCTCTCTCTCTCTCTCTCTATCTATCTATCTATCTATCTATCTCTCCCGTTTCCTCACTCCAATCATCGAATATCATGGATTAAACGACTTTTGTAATGAGGTTTAAATAAATTCTTACCGGAAAACTACTATGTTGTTTTCATGAGTTCTTCCATATACTCTTATCAATATTTAAAAGGACTCCACGTGGATCAACGTATATCCTCCCAAATCTGAATCTACCGATATAGATATATATATATATATATATATATATATATATATATATATATATATATATATATATATATATGGTTTTGTGTTAGAATAGAAATACATTTAATATGGTATGGGTAAGCTTACTGACTACTGTACAAGCGGTGGGGGGGTTAAATCTCCGCTTGAAAACTCACCATGTCTAGCCACATATGACGATGGCCGTCTGTGAATGCATATATATGTTATCTACATACAACTGTTTCGCCGTATGATGGCTCTTTAGTATGGCTTGAGGTGGCAAGTGTTCTGAGACCCGAACATATATATATATGTGTGTGTGTGTGCTCTATCATTACCAGACTCTAGAAATCGTGGATGTAAACTCTCTCTCTCTCTCTCTCTCTCTCTCTCTCTCTCTCTCTCTCTCTCTCTCTCTCTCTCTCTCTCTCTCTCTCTGGTGGAATGATAAAAAGCAGCTAGACAGAGAGAGATCGTTTTTACCATGCCTTTTCTGCCTTTTCTGCCTTTTTCAGTTTTTTTCTGCATCAAAAATAAAGAAACCATTCTCGCAAAGCTGAAGAAAATATTTAATTTTGTGGGCCGCCAAGCAAATTCGTGATGACAATATCTTTCTCACGGCGTCTGCTTCCCCTAAACCGTGTTTATTAAAAGCAAAGGATTTTTATAAATCTGCACTGAAATATTCCTTGTGATCACACCGGAAATATCTTAGACAACACGAACCATCCGTGCCTGACAGCTAATCCGACAACAAAAACGACTCACCACAAAAGAATAAAGATAAAAAGTTAATTAATAAAATATGAAACAAAATAGGAAACTATTTTGTATTATTTATGTATTTTGTTTTATTATTTAATATTTACTTCATAGCACTTCTTTATGATAACAATATATATAAGATAGTTTTGTAGTTTTCTTGAAGCATTGTGTGTATTACATAAAAGTAGTATATTTGAAGCATATTGTATTAATGCGTGTTTTAGACGATGAATAAAAATATTAGAAGAGAGAATTTAATCGTGAAGAGAATAATAAAAAAGAGCAACTAGTTAGTGGGTTACCTATAATATATATTTATTCCTATTTTATTATATTTTAATGGTTAATCACGTTCGTCCTAATATTTCGGAAATATAACACCTTCATCAGAGGATGCCACAATTATTTGTTGTGTTGTTGAAGCAGATGGCAAATTATATCAATTCTGCAGGGCACTGTCTGGATTTTTTTAAAAACGAAGTTGTTTGTTTCAAAAGATAGCTGACAATTCGCTCTCTCGCACATTCGCCTATTTAGACAATATAACTATATATGGTAAGAACTAAAAAATGGCACGATAAGAACCTCCAGAAATTTACGGAAACAGCCAATAAGTTCAATTTTTCAGTGGACCTTCTAGGCTATACTATACTGTTGGTACAATTAAACCAGACTCCGAGAGTCTTCAACCGTTCAAAGAACCCCCCCCCCCCTTCCTCATGACGTGCATTGTGAATGTTCTTTTACTATTCCCAGTGAATTGCTAAGTATTCATACAACCGAATATCTTACTGCTACCCAAGGCGACTGAAAAAGCCTTCGAATATTTAAAAAATTGAAGAGAAAACGCAGTAGTGTGCTCTATTGACGAAATAATTCCTTTCGCCGTAGAGACCGATGCTTCATACTGTACTATTGCAGTCTCATTGAACCAATTTGGTAGATCAGTAGCTTTCTTTTCGAAGACATTAAGTACTAGTAAACGAAAACACTCTTCTATAGAAAAGGAAGCCCAAGCTATAGTAGAGGCCATACATAAATGTAAACACTACTTACCCGGACATCACTTCACATTGATTACTGAATAGAGATGAATGTTTTTTCTGTCTGATTTGAAACAGGCTAGAAAAATAAAAAATTAAAATCCAACGGTGGATTGTCGAAATTGTGCGTTATAGTTTCACTATTAACTACCGTCCGGGGAAAGAGAAATATCGCTGGAGATACTTTATCTAGAGCTTATTATTCTGCTGTAAGTTTGGATACGCTAGAGAAATTACACAGATCTTTTTGTTACCCTGGTGTTACGTGAATGATGCATTTTGTTAGGACACGGAACATTCTTTCCTCCATGAAGGATGCAAAGAGAGTATCTCCCGCTTGCATTTTATGCGCCGAAGGCAACCTAGATTTTACCGACCTGATTTCTGCCTCTGATTAAAATTACCTTTTGAAAAGCTCAGCGTTAAGTTCAAAGGACCGTTGTAATTTTTTCGTAACCGGAGTAATAGACGAAAATTATCGCTTTGTCTTTGCTTGTTCAGATATATCGTCGAAAACAGTCATCAAATGCCTTAACCAACTCTTTGTCATCTTCGGTGTGCAATGTACGTGCATTCGGACAGGGGTTCCTTGTCTGTTTGTACATCCGCATCCTAGAAGATCTTGTAGTTTTCGGTTTCCAATACAATTTTCTTCGGTTTCTTTCTGTACAATTAGTCTGCGTGTTCAAAGTACAGACCCTTGCATAGTTCCGGGTCTACCGCCCTTTCCACACAGTCGTGTCTATTTTTTGTATTCTTTGGGGCTAGTTTTCTGCATTCACATGATGTGATTTACCGTTTCGTCTCTTTATCCACATAGTCTACTGTTTTCCTGAGTTCTGTCTATTTTAAAATTGCGATAGTTCGTTCTGGTCGCATTATGCGGCTATCAACGGTAATTCTGTTTCTCTGTTCAAGTGTCCTCTTTGTAACCATATTTAGGTATTTTTGTGCATTACTTCTCTTGTCACTCTTATAAATTGCCCATGTAGCTGTTTCTGTTCCTACTTTTCTTTTTTCCTCTTTTTGTTTCTCGTTTCGCTGCTCCCTGAATTATTCATGTTGACTATGTCTCTTGCTGCGGTGAACAGACTTTCCGTATACTGGGTTATGTATTTTTCTAATTCTTTTTTTGTGTTGTCCACACATTCTTCTATACTGGGAGGTGACGGTGGTTAAGTGGATATCGACGCGGACTGAAGACCTGGGTGTTTCAAGTTCGAATCCAGTCGGTTCCACAGTACCACTGTCACTTAGGGATGTTGACAACCTTCTCGTGGTCCTTCCCGTAAGTACCCGATGTCTTTCCAGAAAAAAATTCTAACTAGAAAAACATCGGGGAAACTAATGCCAACACTAGAATCATCTGATTCACACGAAAGAAGGAGAAGTCTTCTATACTTACCAGCTTTCTTCTCTCGTCTCTCATTTACACGTAGAGTTGGCCAATATCATTCTTTAGGTGTAGTTCATTGTTCATAGTCATTACTTTCCTAGATTTCAGTTCCCTTGGATTCATGTTGTGGTGTTCTTTCTATGTTTTTGTTTTATTTTTATTGCAACGTCTATGTGACTGGTAAGCGTTCGCAGTTTATACGTGTTGGTTTCCGTATTCAAGGATTTTCCTTAAGATTTCAGCTGTTTTCATCATTACCGTCCGTTGTAAGACGTTTTTTCATTTTTTTTTTTTCGCGCTTGTTCCTAGTGCTCCTACGATTGTTTGTATTATATTGACTTTCTTCATGTTCCATACCTATTTCAGTTCTCTAACAAGTTCTGTGTATTTGCTTCGTTTTTTTTTCTGTATCCTTGATCTTCATCCTGTGGTTTGCTGGGACGTCAAAATCTACGATTTGGGGGGGGGTCATTCCTGTTGACTATTTTGACATCCGGTTTCCTTGCTTGAATGAATTTATCTAATATTATTTTCATCATTATTTGTCAACTACTATTATTTGCTGTTGTTGATGCTGCTCATGATGATTATGAGAAAAAGAAGAAAGGAAAGGAATAGCGGAAGACGGAAAGAAATTGGAAGAAGAGGGAGGAAACGAAAGAAACAAAAGAAAGCGGTCTAAATTTAATGAGCACCGGTTCGATATGTTTATTACTTGTCACATTCGCAAGAAATCGCTGCGTTTCGTTCGCTACAAAGAGGCGACTCTTCGCGTCTTCAAGAGATAACGGCAAGTTGGCGCCTTTTTTTACACTTCACGTCTAATTATGGACGCTCCTCTAAATTGAAGTTGGTACCCTAAAATAACCCCAGTCCGTCCACCGAACACAATTACAGGTAAAACCAAGAAAGGTGGGAGAACGCATTTATATTTTCCATTCGTTTCAGCTTTTACTTGTATATAAAATATGGAGAGATTGGAAAAAGCAAACTTTACTGGGAAAGAAGAATGATGGGAAATTTTTATTGGAACTTTCAAAATAATTAATGGCATATCTAACTATGATGGACATATATTTTTTTACTAATAGGTCACCTCTTATCAAGGCCCGGGGGCCACCTGAGGATAAGGGTTAAAGAGATCGTCAGTTTGACGATCATCGCCGACACGAAATCAACGGAAACAATGGGTGGCATTCGAAGATTACTTAAGAAGATTATCCAAGAAGACGATTCAACAAGTATTTGTTTACATTAGATTTGAAGACGACCATGTTGCAGTCGGTTGGGAAGCAGGCTCGTGGTATCCTCTACCACAGATGGGATGTTCTCGGAAGTAAACTTTGTTCATGGAATTTTCGTTTGGTTTTTGGTAAAGAGAGAGAAAATAAAAGTTATTTGCTGTGGTTGTAGCTAGACGAGTTCCTGCTGTGAATATTTTATAGGGGGCACCAGGGTTTCGAGCTCAGTCGAGCATCTACAATGAACAGAACGATACAATAGAGAGAGGCTAGCAACATCTCTTCTGTCTGAAAGAGGCTCTAGGGACGAGAAGAGATCATTCCTCACTAGATTGCGAAGTCAATTTTGTACTCTGCCAAGAGACGAAAAGGGTGCTGCAAGCGGCACCTCCCCAGATGTGGCAACAGTATTCCATCTTATGATTTATTTGGCTCTCATACAGGTAGAAGATTGCGTCATTTTATTTTTTATTTTTGATCCGGAAGGTTATTCTTAAGAAATATTTTAAAATTTGCTAATAGAACAAGTTGCCAGATGAGATTAAGAACAGAAACATTGTAGAAGTGCTTGAAAGACGGATCAACAAGTGTTTGCTGGCATTGAACTTGAAGACGGCCCTGCTGTAGTTTGCAGGGAAGCAGTCTCGTGTAAATGTTTTCCACAGAATTGAAATTCTTGGAGAAAAAAATTATTCATGAAAACCTCGTTTGGTTTTAGGAAAACAGAGGAAGTAAGGAAAGTACATTGTAGTGGTGGGAGAAAGACGAGCTGTTGTGAATGTTTTAAAGGGTGGAACCGGATATTGGAGCACAGTCGAGAAACTTCAATGGAAATAATCACAGAGTGGAGAAAGACTAGCAACATTTCTTCTGTGAGAAAGGGGATTAAAGAACAGACTTCATTTTGTACTCTGTCAAGGCAAGAAAGAGTATTCTAAACGGCACCTCCCCGGATGTGACAGCAGTACTCCATCTGTGGACGTACCTGACCATTATACATGTAGGGAATCGCATTAGGAGCCAAATAATTTCTGGAGCGGTGGAATAATACGACCATTTTCGGAGCAACTTTAGCAACGGATTTGATATACGTCTTCCATTTTAGATCTGGAGTAGAAGTCAAATCTTAGGAGCATATGCTCACAAGGGATCTTCTTCAAAGCGAGCGTCAGTCATTTCAACTGGAGAAAAACAAGGGTATGGACGTTGGTGGGGAAATGAAAGAGGTTTTAGATGTGTTAATAGTAAATATACATATTAAGAATAAACACTAAAAAGTATCTATGAACAACTAATAACGCTCGCCTTAATAAGAATATATACTTCCAGTGCCAAACATGTTGAACATATTTTTAATATTTAGAATATCTGTAAAAATATGCTGAAAAATCAACAACAAAAAAAGCAAAAAATAAAATGGCTTTGATTTTTCCTAAGAGCGGGACCTGTGTCTCTTTTAGGTGATGTTGTTTTAGGTGAGGTTTAATTAGTCAGCTTTTTGTGGTGATAGGTGAGGTGAATTTTAAACAATTGTTTGCAATCCAAATTTTTGTGTAAATAAACAACTAGTTCAACGTAGGATTTCTAAAAGTTCGTTATATTAAAATAAATGTTACGATAATAAGTATGTATATTTTTAATAAGGGCGATAAATCTGAAAATTATAACGAGAAGTTGTCTTCTTTCTCGAAAATTGTAGGGTCGATGAAGTAGGATTGTAAAAAGAAATGTGTTTATATTTTTTGTTAATTTTGCAAGTATGTATGTATGTATGTATATATTGATCTATATTAGCAAAACAGTACGCATACATATAAGTTGCATATTAGTAAAAAGAAATGTTAGAAAAAATTCAAAAGGACATAAACAAAATAAATCGGACGCCATTTTTATTTTTTATCAGTCTACGAGTGACCGGTGCATATGAAACTTTATCCTATTGAATATTTGTAACGGTGTTGAGTGGGAGAGTCACAATAGATCCCACATAAGGAGTGAACAGACAGCCACCTTCCTCTGATAATCACGAAGTAAAAGAAAAATTTTGAATCGGACTAAATACCAAAATCGGAAAAATTGATTTAATTTTATAATTTTTTGCTTTTTGGAATTGAAATATGAGAAAATCTAACTTTACTTTATATATATAAGAAGAAAAGGATTAAAGCATCATTAAAATACGCACCAAGTGTACAAATCTTCACGTAAACATGGAAGTAATTTTTAAAAGATGAAGACATTACCGATAATTTAAATATTAAACTTTCCGAAAGGTGTGATTTTAGATTTGACGGTTCAATTTTTAGGGAGCAGATCAATTTTCTATGTAAGTTTAATGTAAAATGATCGTACGTACAATAGTGTAGCAACTTACATGAATGAACTATTTTCTGTCGATCTGTATGAGTTGTGATTCGGCTTTGCGGTTATGTAGTCATCGCTTCTTCACCAGGTGCGCGTCTGCATGTAACGAGATTCACGCGCGATCGCTAAAGCCAGATCACGTGATCGGCATGAACATTTCAGTTCGAGATTGTTTCCCAACCAGACAAGATGTTATCCTGCGATTCTCTGCTGTCGACTGGGCAGAGAATCTACGAACTCCATGAAAAAGATTATCTCGTCTTGCCAACATATACTCAACCCCATGTATTATCGTTCATTCTGTTCTCGTGTTTCCCCTACATAAAACTACTACCCATTTGTGCACTTCAATTGTTCAATCGTATTACGTTGTAAAGAAAAGTTACACGCGCCAATTCACCTATCTTTAGTTAGTTCACGTCTATATCATCTAAAATGTGGCTTTCCCGGCTAAAATAGCATACTCTCTCCGGGGAGCTTCGCCACACGATTGAGAACAGAACTTCTGTTGTTCTGTTGCATCAACACATGTGTGGATTAGCAGGTAATACTGAAGTTCCTGCATCTTCAGGGCTGGGATTCCCGAATGGTTACCCACCTCGTACTAGCCAAGCTGAACGTCGCTTAACTTCAGTTTTCTAGCGAGAACCGGTCTGTCAACGTGATTATACGATATATGATCACTCTAATGGAAATTTTGATAAGAGTATTGTAAACTATAAATGGACAAAAAATGAGGTACGGGGAACATTTTATATTAAATTTGCATCGAATACTGAACCCCCAGTTTTATTGTATTAGTTTACTTATTTAGAAATATTTAATAATGTTTCGTTCAACGGCCCATTTGACATAATTGTTAGACCGTTCATTCATGGGCAAGAAGAGCGGGTTTCAATCCTTGGTCGAGTCATACCAAAAATTCAAAAAATGGTACATTAGTGCCTCCTTGCTAATCACTCAGCACTATAAGGTTAGAATCAAGGGTAAGTAGAGTAATCTAGAGAAAAGAGTATCGCCCTCCCTTATATCTCGAGGTAGTAGCTGATGAAAAGGGAACCTTCGGATTTCCCTCAACTACAGGAAGTCTATTTATTATTTTAATTGGTACATTTAAGTCTATTTATTATTTTAATGGGTACATTTAAGTCTATTTAATGGGTACATTTAAGTCTATTTATTATTTTAATGGGTACATTTAAGTCTATTTATTATTTTAATGGGTGCATTTTCGATCTATTTATTATTTTAATGGGTACATTTTCAGTCTATTTATTATTTTAATGGGTACATTTTCAGTCTATTTATTATTTTAATGGGTACATTTTCAGTCTATTCATTATTTTAATGGGTACATGTTCAGTCTTTAATTGGGGCCTTTTCATCGAAAATAATGAGATTCTACATTTTAAGCGATGATATGTAAAACTGTCTGAAAAAATATCCGCTTAATCGAAATTTAAAAAATATATATAATTTAGCAGCGGCTCACATTCCTATATAAATTAAACATAGAACGACCACCCACTTACTGATCAGATAGCATAGAAGAGGAAGAGTAAAGTTTGTTTTTTAATTTTCAACATCCATTTTATTTTGAAGACTAGGATCATTTTTCCTTTTACCGTTTAGTTATTCTGCATTCTTTGAAAATACACATACAAAAAGTAGGGATGTCTCTCTCACTCCCTAACAATGTTATGCGAGTGTTACACCAATGCGTGTATAAACCATTATGAGAGTGTTACACCAATGCGTGTATAAACCATTATGAGAGTGTTACACCAATGCGTGTATAAACCATTATGCATCCATGTCGTCGTCGGGAAGCCATGTTCTTGCTAGTCTTGGGCGCCAATGTTTAGATTTGAATAAAGGTTTACTACAAAGAGACGAACAGTCACAGAACACATCAGAGGGATAAGTTACTTTCGTACGCGTGTGAGATAGATAGATAGATAGATAGATAGATAGATAGATAGATAGATAGATAGATAGATAGATAGATAGATAGATAGATAGCTTGTCCCGCTACACGTAGTTACATTGTGCGCGTCCGAACACCCTAACCAACCAACCCAAACACACACCCACACCCAATTTGGGACGGCACCCGGACACGTCTTTCCTGCTTGAAATCTTGCGGTCAAGATACAGAAAATCTCTATCCGGAAGTCACGTGGGTTCGTCAACTTCCGTTCTGGGGTCACCTCTAAGGTTTCGCCCAAACTTTTTGCATTCAAACAACGTTATGTAACATGAAAAGATCGAAATTTAAATGCTATCGTAATGAGTCGATTGGCAAAATATTTTATCTTTTTTGTATTCGATTAATTTTTCAAGTTAAAAATCTGTTAATTTCATTATTGTTACAATAATAGTTCGGCCGAAAATACCGCATTCGTTCGATTAGGAGAAGAAATATAATATAAAAGATCAGTAGTAATGGTTAGTATTGGGCGAGTAAACCCACTAGTATATAAATTGTTTAGTTGAAAATAACAGGAAATGAAAGTTCAGTTGAGGTTAACTTGCTGAACTCGAGGTTAGTGTTTACTCGGCTGGGAAATTGATAGAAACGGATTTGACGCAACATGGTTCAAAGAGATAGAGTTAGTGAAGGGGGTCAGCAGTTCCTTGAAAGAACTAGGAGTGTGAACATCTTGTTTTTAAAAATGCGCTCATAAGATATGATTATCTCTAACCTCTGTCTTCCTCCACTTCACTGGCCAGTGATTTGGAACGAAGATCAAAACGAATAATCCTCCTTTGTCTTCGACAGTTTTGTCTTTAAGTAGTCCTTTTTTCAAGGTATGAAAGAACTTATTGGCAGGCGGTGGTGTCCCGGTCGGGAAGGATTACCGAAAGGATGCGTACAAGGAAAACATATAGCGACCAAGTTGTTTTTTATGTGTTTTTGCAATAATGAGTACAACTAGATTTTATGCATGTATGGCACAAGGTTCAAACGTAATAATAAATTATACAAATGATTAGAAACATAAAATGTCAAAATAAACTTTTATTTGTATTAAGCTTAATTCAACTCAAGTTTCATTTTCATTATTTCCAATTGATCAACAACAATTATTGTGATTGTTATTTTTTTGCAAATTGTTATTTCATTACAAATTGTTATTTTTTTGCAAATTGTTATTTTTTACAAATTGTTTTTTTTTTAAATTGTTTTTTTTTAATTGTTATTTTTTGCAAATTGTTATTTTTTGTTAATTGTTATTTTTTGCCAATTGTTATTTTTTGCAAATTGTTATTTGTTTGTAAATTGTTTTTTTTTGCAAATTGTTATTTTTGCAAATTGTTATTTTTTTGCCAATTGTTATTTTTTTGCAAATTGTTTTATTTTGCAAATTGTTATTTTTCTGCAAATTGTTATTTTTTTCAAATTGTTATTTTATGGCAAATTGTTATTTTTTTGCAAATGATTTTTTGGCGAATTGTTTGTTTTTGAAAATTGTTATTTTTGCAAATTGTTTGTTTTTGAAAATTGTTATTTTTTGCTAATTGTTTTTTGCAAATTGTGATTTTTTGCAAATTGTGATTTTTTAACAAATTGTGATTTCATGTAAATTGTGATCTTTGCAAATTGTTACATTTTTGCAAATTGCTATTTTTTTGCAAATTGTTTTATTTTGCAAATTGTTATTTTTCTGCAAATTGTTTGTCTTTGCAAATTGTTATTTTTGGCAAATTGTTATTTTTTTGTAAATTGTTGTTTTCTAGCAAACTGTTTTTTTTTGCAAATATCTCTGAAAAAACTCTTTACGTTGTTCTTTAAGCTAAACGTACTCTCAAAAACATAAATATGTATATTTTTATCCCCAACACATTAAACATTAGGAAGAACTAATGTTATTTATAAGTTGAAATGCCCTTTGGGATAATGCAATTCTTCTTCTTCTTATTATTATTATTATTATTAGTAGTAGTAGTAGTAGTAGTAGTAGTAGTAGTAGTAGTAGTAGTACACCAACAGCAACTATCCCGCAGACTCACCATGCATCTAGTAAACTCTAGCTCAATTTACCAGCATCAAAAACATAACTCTCCCCACTCTGATTTAAGACAAATTTTAGTTAATAACACGAAATTTATACATTCTGAAACTATTTTTTTTACTTTAGAAATACGCGAAGCTATCTCTGTTAAAACCCAGTTACCTACAATAAATAACATTATGTATGAAACCAGTAACAACATTTTAAAATGCTTAACGTAATACGTTTCATTCTTTTGCGCTAATTCTTGCGTTCTGGAATTTAAATTGTAAACGTTTCTTTTGTTATAGCAACGATTTGTTTTTTTACGTCTAACTGACTTCACATGCGCGTTCTCGGCTGCTTTTTGAAATGATCTACTTTTCTCCAGCTTTTGTTCATTTTTTTCGTCACCTGAAGATGATTCGACGAAGAATTGAAAATGTTAGTGATAGATAGTGAACATTTATTAATTTTTTTATATACAAAAAAGATTATTAGAAAAAATTGAAAAAATAAAAAAGGTATAATCAAGCAAAGAATTCTGTTATGTTCAACGATGTTTGCTTAAATCAAAGAAAGTTGCCTAAATACATACAATGTTATTGTATATGTAACGTTAATTTTAGTAACATCGTTTGATTTTGGGTAGAGTTTTTTGACTTTCATGATTAATTTTATTTTTAAAAATCTAATTTTCCGACTGCAGATATTACTACGAAGGCCGTTTCATACTGATGGCGGTCGGCCTTTCCTTTCCTCTCTCTACCGACTGTGGGGATTCGGTTCGTCACAACTACTACAATTGTGGAAGGAGAGCTGTCCACCGTTCCCCCAGGCCACTGTGAAACCGAATCTTACGAAATTACGTCAGAATCAGAAGAGGGTTGAAGTGGCTTCCATTTCGTCTCTCTCTTTTTTTCTCTCTCTCTCTCTCTCTCTCTCTCTCTATATATATATATATATATATATATATATATATATATATATATATATATATATATATATAATGTATATATATGTATATATATATATATATATATATATATATATATATATATATATGCTGGATCTTGCTTGAGGCAGACGGATCACGACGGTACGAATGCACACCCCTTTCCCAGACCCATCGGAAGGAAACTGTTTCGTTTCCCGGAAATATAAATAAACCTGTGAATCATAAAAATGATGTCGTTGTTTCTTACGTAAGTTTTTGTTCCAGAACGACACCCTTGCGGTCATAATTGAATATGACTGGTTGGGAGAGCCAAGAACGACTGATCGACACGAGAGTCGAGTCAAATCAGGTTATCCCAACCTCTGCAACAAAACACGGAGGATGTTTTAAATATGATGTAATCTAAGTATATTAATAACACAACGCTGTACACGGTTAAATTTAAGAAGCGAGCATTAAATAATGTCCCGGATTAAATATGTTATGAAATTATGATGGCACTATGAATTTATTATGTATAAACAATATCGAAATAAATTTATAGTACTTGTAATGAATGGGCACCCAGAGGATTTCACTACTTACAGAGTTAGTTCTGAGTATTTACGGACAATCCCAAGTCAGTCCTGAAAGTGACTGAATCAGTTTACGATTTGAAAGCCAATTTATTTTCTATCTTTATTTTAGGATGTTTTTCAACTTTAGTTTTCATGCTTAGTGTCGTCTGCCTTTTTACATTTTTCGTGACTTTCAAATCGTAAACTGCTTCGGCCATTACCTTGACTAACTCAGCATCCTCTGTCAATATTTGGAACTGAATTCGTAAGTACTGAAATCCTGTGGGTACCCATTCCTTACAAGTATCAAAATTACATATTATCTACTAATAAAAGTGTTTCTATATACGACAAACTAACACATAGAAATATATAAGTTCAACTTTTTATATTAGAAAAACTGCACCTACCCGACGTTGCGCGGTAATGGTAATTTAGGGGGTTCATTTTTTAACTATGCCGTTTCCCCCTAAATTTTGCTCAAATGAATACAGAGTTATGTCCATTTTTAAGATGGCGTCTGTATGAAAATAATTCCGACCAGATCAAAGGATTTTCTGGAAATAATTAAATCGAATTACATTTTAATGTTTTTAGCAACATTCTGCAACAATCCACCAAACGAAATGACGAACCAGAATAAAATATTAATTTTGTAGGAAGAAAGCTATCGATGACAAAAATCGAGAAAGAGACTGATTTTACTTTATATATTAGATATATAAAGTGTGTGTATGTGTGCCTTTCTGTGTGTGTGCCGTATGTTGGGGAGAATCTTTAAAAGGGGAGTTAAAAACATGATCCATGTTAATCAACATGTTACGAAATTTGGAGCTGATGGTGCTGGCATTGGTTTCTGTGAATATGCTTTTTCATGAGGAACTCACAGGAGGAGCCACGTAGGAGTTGCCAACATCCAGAGTAAAAATGGTGTTATAGAAGCCAACGAAACTTGAACCCGTCATGATGGAATGTTAGTCCGTCCCGGCATCCATTTCACCATTAAATGATGTTCGTATAAATACATAATTAATAAGCAAAAACAAAAAGTAAATCAAAAACAGAATGGAAAGAGAGAAAAGTGAAATAAGTTAACAATAATTCTCTGTCTTTCTTGCTCTCTCCCTCTCTCTCTCCCCCTCTCTCTCTCTCTCTCTCTCTCTCTATCTTTCTTTATGTTTCTCTCTCTCTCCATCTCTCTCTCTCTCTCTCTCTCTCTCTCTCTCTCTCTCTCTCTCTCTCTAGCAGCAAACAATTTCGGAGTTCGCCGTAAAACGCCAAATTGCATAGCTGGACGCCATCTTTATTTCCGGAAAAACCAGTTTCCCAATTCCTTCATTTTCACGCACAACTGTGTTTAATTTTTCCCCGCGCATTTCGGAAGTTTTCATGATCATCCATAGCTTAGAGATGGCAAAAGCTTACACAATCAGCTAAACAAATAATAACCGCCATTCTTAAGATACGTCCGTTCAATATACGCCTTAAGCGAAGTTTGAGATCGCATTTTAATCGCTAAACGCGCACATTAAATGCATGCATCTTAGTTTTGTTGCGGCCCGACATGCAAAATAAGAAGACGTACTTTCAGTCGGTCTGTCACGTTTGAAACATAATTTCATTTGGGCTGTCACGTTAATTTTATGATCGCCCATCTCTGTAATAATATTCGTCTTCTTCGTCGATTTGTCAGGATAAAGTTTGAGAGCGTGATAGACCAAAGAAAATGCTAACTCAAACTTCAATGTGACAGACAAAAGAAAATGCTAACTATAACTTCAATGTGACAGACAAAAGAAAATGCTAACTATAACTTCAATGTGACAGACAAAAGAAAATGCTAACTTAAACTTCAATGTGACAGACAAAAGAAAATGCTAACTCAAACTTCAATGTGACAGACAAAAGAAAATGCTAACTCAAACTTCAATGTGATAGACAAAAGAAAATGCTAACTATAACTTCAATGTGATAGACAAAAGAAAATGCTAACTCAAACTTCAATGTGACAGACAAAAGAAAATGCTAACTCAAACTTCAATGTGACAGACAAAAGAAAATGCTAACTCAAACTTCAATGTGACAGACAAAAGAAAATGCTAACTCAAACTTCAATGTGACAGACAAAAGAAAATGCTAACTCAAACTTCAATGTGACAGACAAAAGAAAATGGCATTTCAAACGCAAACGGAACAAACCAAAGAAAATGTCATTTAAAACTGTAGCGTAACAGACTAAAGAAAATTCTATTTCAACTTAAGTGTGACAGACCAAAGGAAATTGTATTTCAAAATTACGCTAGGCAGAACAAAAAAATGTATTTCATACGTAAACGTGACAGATCAAAAAATGCTATTTAAAACTAAAACCTGACTGACAAAAAAATATTATTTTAAACTAAAGCGTGACAGACCAAATAATGCTATTTTAACTTTCAACGTAACGGACAAAAGAAAATGATATTTCACATTTAAACGTGAGAGATCAAAAAATTGTATTTAAAACTGAAGCGTGACAGACAAAAATATATTTCAAACAATTAATGAAAACGCTACTTCACACTTAAACGTGACAGACCAAAAAAAGTGTTGCTTCAAAAACGACACAAACCAATAAATAGGCCAGACTGATCGACAGACATAGCCTTTACAGAGATTCGTGGACGCATTCAAAATAACATGCGTCCATCAAATCTGAATGTTTCGCAATGAAAATGCTATCTTAAACTCATGCGTAACAGACCAACGAAAATGCTATTTCAAACTTTAGCGTGACAGACCAACGAAAATGCTATTTAAACTTTAGCGTGACAGACCAACGAAAATGCTATTTCAAACTTTAGCATGACAGACCAACGAAAATGCTATTTCAAACTTTAGCGTGACAGACCAACGAAAATGCTATTTCAAACTTTAGCGTGACAAACCAACGAAAATGCTATTTCAAACTTTAGCGTGACAGACCAACGAAAATGCTATTTCAAACTTTAGCGTGACAGACCAACGAAAATGCTATTTCAAACTTTAGCATGACAGACCAACGAAAATGCTATTTCAAACTTTAGCGTGACAGACCGACGAAAATGCTATATCAAACTTTAGCGTGACTGGTCGACCGACAGAGTGAGTCTCTTACGGAGATACTTAGACGTATCCAAAATAAGATGCGTCTATTTAATCTAGTCGTTTAGAGCTGAATCTGCGACTTACCATCTGACTGACCGACAAAGCCTCTCATTCAGATATGTGGACACTCAACAAAATAAAATAAAAACACCTAGGGGTTAACTGTCGCCGTCCGAGGCCCTGATGTAAAGTTAACAATCGGCCAGAAAGATTTACACTGAATAAACGATGGCGGTCCACGTTGCATGTCCTTGCGATATCAGCGTGCTTCTAATGACTCTTGTCGCATGAACGAATCCATGTGCTCCTGACCCGCTGGGAAAAGAATGAGCTGACCGCTGAAGTGTGAACAAATCGCTCTACGGTGTTGTTGGATCAGCCAATGGTTATGCAGAACGGAGGTCATGTGATGCTAATGACTATAATATTAAGAACAGCCGTGATTGTTTCAGAATGACAGAAAAATAATCAACAAAAAAAACGAAAGGTTAAAATGTTTAATATGGAATGATATTATGGGTACACGAGATATTTACTGACAATGTCATCGTTAAAAGATCATGAGCTAATCCCTACTCGGAGACAACTCTTTGTGAATAAACCAACGTGTTGATTTTTTAATCACCAAAAATCATATCACCAGTAAATTATAGTAGATAGATAGATAGGTAGACATATTAGTAAATTGTTAAATCAAAAATCTGAAATTACAATAAATTGTAGAAATATTAGATGCCCATTAGAGTCGAGCTAGAAGAGGGGTTAACATCAAAGCGCATATAGATAAACATTAGATAACATAAAATCCACCCATAGTGCACATTATACATAAATCTCTATTTATATAAAGTAAAGTAATCTTATATGTTTATATATTTGTGTGTACAGGATTCACTCATAAACTAAAGAGCCGATTATTATGAATTTTAGAACATAGTTGATATGCGTAATGGTGAATAACATGAGCTATATTTAGTTTAATTTAGTTTCATGCAAAAGGGGCAAAAAGAAATAGAAGCCTTCAGTGAAAAATCAGATACCTCCGATGCTTGTGAAATTTTACCAATAGGTATTAAAGGTCAAGCAATAAATATTCCCTTTAATTCCAATTCCTTTAAAGTATTTTAAGGGTTTTAATGGGCACAATATGGGAACAGCGTCCTATTTAAAAATTCAAATATATCCGAGTTGCATTGAATTTGATCTATACACATTAGATACCGATTAAGAACCATTCCATGAATTTCAATTTCTTTTGAGGACCCCTAAAGCTAAAGCCTTAAATTTAGACATTTTCTAGAATAAAAATCGGGTAATGAATTTTGACCAAAATTGGAATTAGGATTCTAAACATAAGATTTAGTAAGATTATATCTTCATTTTAATGTTCGTAATGGAACATAAAAGTGACGTAAAACTTTTCTGTTCAGAGAAATAATTTAAGCCGTCTTGGGAAGGTATTCTTTGAGCTCTAGATAAATCCACAAATAAAATTATGAATAGATATCATAGATAGGGTTGAACCCTATTAAATGATGAGTAAATTGACGTGAAACATCAGCATAAAAATACTCACTATCAGGTTGTACACAGGTATTAGGTGCTGTACTGTGGGTTCCCGTGGAGTCCACCAGTGGAAGCAAGCGTACAAGACGTCCTCAATGGCAATCTTTACTCTGACGTTTTTCTATTGGTGATAGTATTTGTAAAAATTGGTTATGCTTTCACGCATTCCTTATTCCAAACAACAAATGACAAATGTTTATGTTTCAATTCAGTTTTTAACTAATGATCTTCCAAAATAACAGCCAATTTCCTAAAGCGCATTCCAAACCACATTCCAGCCCAAGCTACCAGCTAAACTTCGCAACCACAGTTCTCGTCCTCGTAATACGTAATACGAGTTATCGTTATTATTCTAATTAATATTACCATCACCTTCCCAACACTCCAGTTGAACTTTCGTTACAGTGCGAGGTAATAAAAAATATGTTCTGCTCCTATAAAATTAAGTGGTTCACAAAATAATAGTTTGAGACGTGACAGGAATTCATTTCTTAGTTTGCTCGCTAGATTCTTGTCTGGTTGATTTAGCACTCATTTTCGATTTAATATTTGACCTGACAAAAGATAAGCCGTCCTCGGATTTGATTGCCATATGCATGGACGGCGGCACCGGGGATGGGGGCGGCTCAAGCCCCCCCCCCCACATTTTGACTTGCCCCCCCCCCCCACTTTACGGTCATCAATAATGAAGTTATATATGCATGTGTTTAACCGGCCCCCCCACTTTTTAGGAGAGCCCCCCACTTTTATAACTGTCCCACCGGTCCTGAATGCACGTACGTCGCCAAAAATCTATATTTATAAAATAAGGTATCTCACTCCACCCCTCTCTCTATCTCTCTCTCTCTCTCTCTCTCTATATATATATATATATATATATATATATATATATATATATATATATAAAGAGAGACAGATAGACAGACAGAGACAGAAAGGCAGAGACAGAGCGTAATCTCCTAAACCTAATAAACGGATCATTATGGATTTCGGAATATATATTTTTTAAATGCGGTGTGTAACATGGGCACCTTATTTTTTTGTAAATCATTTAGGGAGCGCATATATGCAAAGTTTTTTTATGAAGCGATCACTATCAATTTTTGAATATATATTCTTGATAACACAGTAACATAATCACATTCTTCTTCTTCTTCTTCTTCTTATTATTATTATTATTATTATTATTATTATTATTATTATTATTATTATTATTATTATTATTATTATTTATTTTATGTCTTTTGGTAAACTTAACCATTTAGGGGGTGCGTGCACCCAAACCCGCACCCGCCCCAAAACAAAACTTGTAAAATAAGTTACATACAATAAATTTAAAGAAAACAATTGCTCTAGTACAAGTTTTTAGTTACGTGTATCAAGTAATACATTTTTTAAATGATCGGAGATAATATTCATGTGCTTGGTAAAATCTTAAACTATTAAACTTACCATTATGAATTATGAAATATCTATTCTAAGCAACAAGGTGAGTAATGTGGGCACTTTATCTTTTTTCTTAGTTCTAAACTTTAACATTTAGGAGAGTTGGGAGTGGGGAGGCACCGAAACCGTACTATACCCACAAAGAAAGGAAAATAAATAAGGATTAATGCTATATGTATTACTTTTACTCGTTCTGTGACGGGTATTTTTCTAGTGATTGTATGAATAAAAATGTATATTAAATAAATATGTAGCTCATCTTTTATTGAGTTCTATCATATTAAGTTATATCATATTGTATAAATAAAAATGTATACTAAATAAATATGTAGCTCCACTTTTTTTGAGTGTCTATCATATAAAGTTATATCATATTGTATAAATAAAAATGTATATTAAATAAATATATAGCTCCACTTTTGTTGAGTGTCTATCATATAAAGTTATATCATATTGTATAAATAAAAATGTATATTAAATAAATATATAGCTCCACTTTTGTTGAGTGTCTATCATATAAAGTTATATCATATTGTATAAATAAAAATGTATATTAAATAAATATATAGCTCCACTTTTGTTGAGTGTCTATCATATAAAGTTATATCATATTGTATAAATAAAAATGTATACTAAATAAATATGTAGCTCCACTTTTTTGAGTGTCTATCATATAAAGTTATATCATATTGTATAAATAAAAATGTATATTAAATAAATATATAGCTCCACTTTTGTTGAGTGTCTATCATATAAAGTTATATCATATTGTATAAATAAAAATGTATATTAAATAAATATATAGCTCCACTTTTGTTGAGTGTCTATCATATAAAGTTATATCATATTGTATAAATAAAAATGTATACTAAATAAATATGTAGCTCCACTTTTTTGAGTGTCTATCATATAAAGTTATATCATATTGTATAAATAAAAATGTATATTAAATAAATATATAGCTCCACTTTTGTTGAGTGTCTATCATATAAAGTTATATCATATTGTATAAATAAAAATGTATATTAAATAAATATATAGCTCCACTTTTGTTGAGTGTCTATCATATAAAGTTATATCATATTGTATAAATAAAAATGTATACTAAATAAATATGTAGCTCCACTTTTTTGAGTGTCTATCATATAAAGTTATATCATATTGTATAAATAAAAATGTATATTAAATAAATATATAGCTCCACTTTTGTTGAGTGTCTATCATATAAAGTTATATCATATTGTATAAATAAAAATGTATATTAAATAAATATATAGCTCCACTTTTGTTGAGTGTCTATCATATAAAGTTATATCATATTGTATAAATAAAAATGTATACTAAATAAATATGTAGCTCCACTTTTTTGAGTGTCTATCATATAAAGTTATATCATATTGTATAAATAAAAATGTATATTAAATAAATATATAGCTCCACTTTTGTTGAGTGTCTATCATATAAAGTTATATCATATTGTATAAATAAAAATGTATATTAAATAAATATATAGCTCCACTTTTGTTGAGTGTCTATCATATAAAGTTATATCATATTGTATAAATAAAAATGTATACTAAATAAATATGTAGCTCCACTTTTGTTGAGTGTCTATCATATAAAGTTATATCATATTGTATAAATAAAAATGTATATTAAATAAATATATAGCTCCACTTTTGTTGAGTGTCTATCATATAAAGTTATATCATATTGTATAAATAAAAATGTATATTAAATAAATATATAGCTCCACTTTTGTTGAGTGTCTATCATATAAAGTTATATCATATTGTATAAATAAAAATGTATACTAAATAAATATGTAGCTCCACTTTTTTGAGTGTCTATCATATAAAGTTATATCATATTGTATAAATAAAAATGTATATTAAATAAATATATAGCTCCACTTTTGTTGAGTGTCTATCATATAAAGTTATATCATATTGTATAAATAAAAATGTATATTAAATAAATATATAGCTCCACTTTTGTTGAGTGTCTATCATATAAAGTTATATCATATTGTATAAATAAAAATGTATACTAAATAAATATGTAGCTCCACTTTTTTGAGTGTCTATCATATAAAGTTATATCATATTGTATAAATAAAAATGTATATTAAATAAATATATAGCTCCACTTTTGTTGAGTGTCTATCATATAAAGTTATATCATATTGTATAAATAAAAATGTATATTAAATAAATATATAGCTCCACTTTTGTTGAGTGTCTATCATATAAAGTTATATCATATTGTATAAATAAAAATGTATATTAAATAAATATATAGCTCCACTTTTGTTGAGTGTCTATCATATAAAGTTATATTATATTGTATAAATAAAAATTTATATTAAATAAATATGTAGCTCCACTTTTTTTGAGTGTCTATCATAGAAAGTTATATCATATTGTATAAATAAAAATGTATATTAAATAAATATGTAGCTCAACTTTTATTGAGTTCAATCATATAAAGTTATATCATATTGTATAAATAAAAATGTATATTAAATAAATATGTAGCTCAACTTTTATTGAGTAATTTATTTAGTTCTATCATAAAGTTATATCATATTGTATAAATAAAAATGTATATTAAATAAATATGTCGCTCTACTTTTATTGAGTAATTTATTTAGTTCTACTATAAAGTTATATCATATCGTATAAATAAAAATGTATATTAAATAAATATGTAGCTCTACTTTTATTGAGTTCTATCATATAAAGTTATATCATATTGTATAAATAAAAATGTATATTAAATAAATATGTAGTTCCACTTTTATTGAGTTCTCTTATATTGTATGAATTTTATTGAGTTATATCATATTGTATAAATAAAAATGTATATTAAATAAATATATAGCGCCACTTTTTTTAGTTCTATCATATAAAGTTATATCATATTGTATAAATAAAAATGTATATTAAATAAATATGTAGCTCCACTTTTATTGAGTTCTATCATATAAAGTTATATCATAGTGTATAAATAAAAATGTATACTAAATAAATATGTGGCTCCACTTATATTGAGTTCTATCATATAAAGTTATATCATGTTGTATAAATAAAAATGTATACTAATTAAATATGTAGCTCCACTTTTATTGTGTTCTATCATATATAGTTATATCATATTGTATATATTTATTTATACAATATGATATAACTATATATGATAGAACTCAATAAAAGTGGAGCTACATATTTATTTAGTATACATTTTTATTCATAAATATGTAGCTCTACTTCTATTGAGTTCTATCATAAAAAGTTATATCATATTGTATAAATAAAAATGTATATTCAATAAATATGTAGCTCAACTTTTATTGAGTTCTCTCATATTGTATAAATTTTATTGAGTTATATCATATTGTATAAATAAAAATGTATATTAAATAAATATGTAGCTCTACTTTTATTGAGTTCTATCATATAAAGTTATATCATATTGTATAAATAAAAATGTAAACTAAATAAATATCTAGCTCTTCTTTTATTGAGTTCTACTATATAAAGTTATAGCATATTGTGTAAATAAAAATGTATACTAAATAAATATGTAGCTCTTCCTTTATTGAGTTCTATCATATAAAGTTATATCATATTGTATAAATAAAAATGTAAACTAAATAAATATCTAGCTCTTCTTTTATTGAGTTCTATCATATAAAGTTATATCATATTGTATAAATAAAAATGTATATTAAATAAATATGTAGCTCTACTTTTATTGAGTTCTATCATAAAAAGTTATATCATATTGTATAAATAAAAATGTATATTAAATAAATATGTAGCTCTACTTTTATTGAGTTCTATCATATAAAGTTATATCATATTGTATAAATAAAAATGTAAACTAAATAAATATCTAGCTCTTCTTTTATTGAGTTCTATCATATAAAGTTATATCATATTGTATAAATAAAAATGTATACTAAATAAATATGTAGCTCTTCCTTTATTGAGTTCTACTATATAAAGTTATAGCATATTGTGTAAATAAAAATGTATACTAAATAAATATGTAGCTCTACTTTTATTGAGTTCTATCATATAAAGTTATATCATATTGTATAAATAAAAATGTATACTAAATAAATATCTAGCTCTTCTTTTATTGAGTTCTATCATATAAAGTTATATCATATTGTATGAATAAAAATGTATACTAAATAAATATGTAGCTCTACTTTTATTGAGTGCTATCATATAAACACACTAAGTTTCATAGGGTTGTTTATACAATCTCTAATAAATAAAACTATAGCTGAAATAATATTTACCTATTTGAATATCAGCTTGAAGCACTCACCATGGCAAGTCACACTGAATAACTGTGATATCGCGAAACACCTTTTTGTAGATGACTATATATTGACTATAGACATCCACATACAGCCTGTTTCACCGTATCACGGTTCTTTAGTGTAGCTAGACGAATGAGTCTTTCAAGATGAGATTCGAAACCCGATTAGGCTTCTTACCTCTATGTTATACGTCCTAAGATGGAATACTGTTGCCACATCTTGGGAGGTGCTGCTCATAGCACCCTTTTCTGCCTTGACAGAGTACAAACCCGACCTTGAAATCTTGTGGGAGAATGGTCTCTTTTCTTTCATATAGCCTTTTTCTCAGAGGAGAGGTTGCTAGTCTTTCTCTACTCAATCGTTTTTTTTGAGCATCGGTAAAGCATTTTCAACAAAAACTCCTTTAGCTACAACCACTGTAAATAATTTTCATTTCTCCTTCTGTGTACCTGAAGCTAAACGGAACCTCCATGAGGAACACAATACCACGGGGCTGCTTACCATCCGACTATAGCGTGGTTGTCTTCAAGTCCAACGTTAATAAATTCTTGTTGAGCCGTCCTATTAAATAATCTAATAGCTGACCAGTCTCAACCATTGTTGCCAATCCTCACCTTGTTGTTTCACTGTCCTCCTGACAAACTCATCAACACTTATCCTCGAGTGGCTTATGGGCCTTGATAAGCAACTTCAGATATATTTTCCATTTAGAAATGGAAAATATATCTGAAGAGAGCCGCACGAAGGCTTGAAACGCGTTATAAAATCACAAAATTATAAAATGATAAAATAATAAAATAACAAAGAATTGTTGAAAAAAAATGTTTTACAAATGTTGGTAGCCTCACTGCTTTAAATATATATATATATATATATATATAATATGTGTTATTGTTTATTATCTATGTACGTATACGTTTCGTCCTTAATAATCGGGACTCATCAGCATAGAGACATGACTATTCACTACCGGTCATGCGATTCGAAACCCCGGATTACGAGTATTTGGCAACTCAAATTCGACGTCTTAACCACACGGCCAATTTTAAATAGCGAATAAACTGTGATAATTTTAACACCTTATCGGCGGCTTAACATCTGAGAGCGTTCTACTTCTTTAATGGAAGGAACGATGCATTTAAAGCTAGTGACGTCATGCTGTGTTAATACTACAGTGCTCTACTTTTTCGAGGAGCGACAAATAATATATATATATATGTGTGTGTGTGTGTGTGTGTGTGTGTGTGTGTGTGTGTGTGTGTCGTATTCTGATATAAAGTTATTCCATTTTTATTCTGAATTTTTATTTCAAACGTGAAGGAAACCAGTTACGGTCGAAATAATTATTGGCTGCTCGTATGTGTTAAGTTTTTTGTTATTCTTTATTCTTAAATATTTGCTCTGTACGTTAAATACATTGAACTCTCAATTTAAAAATATGATATATAGTTATAGCTCTATATAATTCTATATTAGACTGAATATTTCCATATCTACAACACTATCGACATTAATTAGTTAGTCAGGGTTTCGAAGGTTGATGTCAAATTCAAAATGGGCACTCGTGTTTGAAAGCACGTGCTGTTTGGACTATGAGATTATGTTAATTGCGTAAAAAATTCAATTCTTTAAATGAAGGTAATATCGTATTTTAATAGTTTTGGTAGCTGTCCGAGCGTACTCCATTTATCGAAAAGTAATGCCTTAATTTTCGCCAAAAAATGAAAGGCCACCTAATGGGAGTTTAACTCAACAAAATTGAAACATTTTAAATTCCGTAACTTCAGTTTTGTAATTTCTATTTCCACATACATTTGACATATATAAATAAGTTTCACACAATTCATACATTTCATACATATAAATAAATTTCAAACATTTAATACATTTAGCATTTCATATATAAATAAATTTCACAAATTTCACACATTTCACATATATAAATAAGTTACACCCATTTCACATATATAAATAAGCTTTACACATTTCACACAGTTTACATATTTCTCACACAATTCACACATTTCATACATACATATAAATAAGGGGTGAAACGGTTGCTAAGTGGTTAACGACGCGGACTGAGGACCTGGGTGTGCTCGGTTCGAGTTCGGTTCGTTCCACATAAACACTTTCATCAAAATCCCACATCTGACTTTGTGTCTAACCTCCTGGAGAGGAGGTACATAAAATACATATAAATAAGTTTCACACATTTCACATATATAAATAAGTTTCACACATTTAACATATATAAATAAGTTTCACACATTTCACATATATAAATAAGTTTCACACATTTCACATATATAAATAAGTTTCACACATTTAACATATAAAAATAAGTTTCACACATTTCACATATATAAATAAGTTTCACACATTTCACATATATAAATAAGTTTAACACATTTAACATATATAAATAAGTTTCACACATTTCACATATATAAATATGTTTCACACATTCCACATATATAAATAAGTTTCACACATTTCACATATATAAATAAGTTGCACACATTTCACATATATAAATAAATTTCCCACATTTTACAAATATAAATATGTTTCATACATTTCACATATACAAATAAGATTCAGAAATTTCACATATATAAATAAGTATCACACAGTTCACATATATAAATATGTTTTACACATTTCACATATATAAATGTTTTACACATTTCACATATATAAATAAATTTCTACACATTTCGCATATATAAATAAGTTTCACACATTTCACATATATAAATAAGTTTCACACATTTCACATATATAAATAAGATTCACACAATTTACATATATAACTTAGTATCACACATTTTACACATATAAATAAGTTTCACACATTTTACATATAAAAATAAGTTTCACACATTTCACATAGAAAAATAAATTTCACACATTTCACATATATAAATAAGTTGCACACATTTCACATATATAAATATGTTTCACACATTTCACATATACAAATAAGATTCAGACATTTCACATATAAAAATAAGAGTCAGACATTTCACATATATGTTTCACAAATTTCGCATATATCAATACGTTTTCGTTGTCTTTTAAGCAATTGGGGAGCAGGTCTCTCACAGATATTAAAGGTCCCAAGTGTATTTCATTCTTATGCATCTGGGCATTCTCGCTGTTGTTGTGTGTTTATTTATTGGAACGGATATTTTGTCATTCATTCGTAGTCTTCATAAAGAAAAAATGATCAAACGCTAAATAAAGGTCAATTCATGAACATCGAGAACGCGTCTTGTTGGCTGTCGTGTTTTTTTTTCTCTTTTCTTCTTGGAAATTTTATTTCAATGGAAAAAAAAAGATAAAACTAAAAGTTATCCTTTGTAATCCGTTGATTATCTCCCTTTGTTTTTGACATTGCCGGCGGTCATGAAGTGTTGACCTTTGGGTTCTTTATTAGGAAAGAAAATGTTAGCCGTTATTCCCAAAATAAAATAGATTGAATAAAGGGGTGTGCGTTTATTATTACGGTTGGGATGGGAATAGATTTATCGTTATATATATATATATATATATATATATATATATATATATATATATATATATATATATATATAATGCGTGTGATAATATAAAACAGTTATTTTATATAATTCAGATCGATTCTTATCGCAATCAAATTCCAGAACAAAATGAAACTCAATAATAAAATCTTCAAATCGTTGTTTCAAAATTTGTAATAGAGTTATAAATAAATAAATTGACAGATCAAAGTTATGTCAGACTGTGATGTTTTGTCAGTTTCGAAGCAAAGAAAATCTAACATATGTTTCTAGACAGCAATGCTCTGAGCAGAGGGTTATTTAATGAGGGGTTAAAAAAACACTTTTTAGTTCCAAGTCCTTTGTTGGAAAATTCCTTTGCTTAAAAGTCAATAAATCTCTTGCAATCACTGTATTATTTAGCTTCCAAGAATTTACGCCAGATTTAATATTATTGTAGAGATCATCAGTGGTTTACCATGAAAACTGAGTATATATCTCGAATAACTATATATATATATATATATATATATATATATATATATATATATATATATATATATATATATATATGACAATACCACAAGGTTGAAATAAATTATTGCATCGATGATTATGTAATTTCGTGCTACTATATTTTATTTTATATATATATATATATATATATATATATATATATATATATATATATATATATATATATATATATCGAGAGGGAAAGAGAGCAAGATAAAACAGCTAACAGCTAATTACTTGCATAGATAAATAGATAGATAGATAGATAGATAGATAGATAGATAGATAGATAGATAGATAGATAGATAGATAGATAGATAGATAGAGAGAGAGAGACTGAGGGAGAAGGAGGGAGAAAGAAATAGTATAATTATACACACATATATATATATATATATATATATATATATATATATATATATATATATATATATATATATATATATATATATATATATGGTATTTATCGATATAAAAACGCGGCAAACGCTAAAAATCATGTATACAGTTATGTTTATTCTTGATTTCAGCCAGAGACACTTCTGATGATTAGTAATACTGTGAAACTGAAGTAACGTGTTAAACTAAGTACATTTTATTATCATCTATTATAAATAAATATAATTCTGGTTATTAATACTGTTACTTGGGAATGTTGAGGAAGCAAATAAACTACTGCTCCCATCTTTGAACCCCATGGATACACAGTGAATGTGTACGTAAGGCCTGTCTTAGTGTATAAATAATGAGAAATATACAAATAAATAAAATAAAATTATTTTTGAAGGGAATCGAACTCATATGTATTGTGGGAGCTAAAATATAAGAAATAAATCGTCCTTGAAAGGAATCAAACACCGGTCATAACAATCTCTCTCTCTCTCTCTCTCTCTCTCCATATATATATATATATATATATATATATATATATATATATATATATATATATATATATATATATATATATATATATATATCGACAAATGGTAACGGTCGTTAGTTCGTTAGTATATGATATTGTATGCAACTGTAACTCCCCTAATAATGTATTTGCGTATTGTAGAAACATCGCCATGAATTTAGCAGTTATGATATTCCGTAAATCGCTATGATTGTACATGAGCAAAGAATGTTTAATGAATGAAGAACAATTGTATTCGACTTTAATTACCGTAATCATGTATTTATTTTTGTAGCTAAAACGAACGATTTTGACAGTTATGTCAATCTGTAAATTGGATAGTTCTAATTCTCGCTCAAGAGAAAATGGGAATTATACTTGGAGATAAGCGCTAAAAATTTAATTGGAGAAAAGAAACAAGAACTGTGTATATTAATTGAACACCTTTACTTAAGCAAGTAATAAAGAATTATATACAAGCAGTAAAAGCTAAATATACAGAATGATGGTTTGCGAACACGTGCATTCACGTGCATTCGCGTGAACTTAGCTAATGTGAATAGTGTTCTGTAAACAGATGTACCCTCTTCACCCCAGCAGCTGCTGTCTCATTCCGTCGTGGGAGGATTGACTTCGCGTGTAACAGCCTTCTGAGGCTTGTGTCGTAATGCACAAATGTGTTGGTTATGCAGAGGCTGTGGTAGGAGCATAACTGTCCATGCTTTTTCAGCTTGCCAGCGCCAAAATGGCTAGAGTCATGGTTGGGACCCACTCGGGCATTGAAATCGCTGAGCAGATACAATTTTACCGTGACAGGGATGTATTTGATTGTGGTGTTAAGATCCTCATAGAACTGGCTTTTGATCTCAACTGAATGTGGAAGCGTAGACTTTTACGATGTTCAACTTATCCAAACGAAATAAACAAGGCATGTCAAACATGCGGTCCGAGGACCGCATCCGGCTCTTTGCAAACATACTTGCGGCCCGCATAACATATACTGTATCTTGTCAGTTTACGGTCAAAATCGACGTTTTATAATTTAACTTGCATAAACGTGCTCGTTCAAGCTTAAATTTGAAATACAATTTTAGATACATACACAGATCTATATGAGAGGTTCTGTTTGTCTGTCCGTCCGTCACGCTTAAGTTAATTTGTGAAAGAGATTTTCATCTAGAAAATATATTAAAAGGATGGTAACTCTTTGCCAAATGTTATCTCTCTTGCATAAAATAAATTGTGAGAGTGGGTTATGTCCCTTGCATTTTCTAGACAGCAGACATTTTGGGATTAGGACGTGTCGCACAGCTCTCTTCAACCGCCTTCCTTTCGGAGTCAAATCAGCTCCAACTATATTCCAGCAAACAATGGATGCAATGTAACCCGGATGTATGAGAGTTGCAGAATTCATCGATGATATTATCATTACAGCTGAACTTCTACCGGGTTTAATTTCTACCTTTGAGCGAATTCAGCGGTATGGATTCCGTGTAAAAGCTGAAAAAAGTCAATTTTTTCGAACAAAAATTAAATATCTGGGATTTAGTCTTGACAAAGATAATCAACGGCCAGTCCCAGAAAATATTTCAGCCATTAAAAAATGTCGGCACTGGAAAATATTAAAACTTTATGTTCTTTCTTTGGCATGGTTAGTTACTACAGTGTCTTTTGCCAGAATTTCATCGAGTTCCTGTACCTCTCAACAATCTTTAAAAAAAGGATCAACCATTGAAATGATTCACTGAGTGTCAGTCTGTCTTCAATAAAGTTCAATCATTACTTTCTTCAGATATGTTGCTCACATAACACTAAAACCTATCCATGTATATTATTGTAGTTGCTTTTGATGCATCTGATTATGGTGTATGAGCTGTCATTTAACATATCTCTCCCGATGGCAGCCAAAAAGCAATAGCTTATCTATCCAGGTACCTGTGGAGCGAAACTATAGTCAAATAGAGAAGGAAGCATTGGCGATCATTTTTGCGCCTCCCCCTCAAAAAAGAATTCACAAAATGTTTTATGGCCGTCACTTTACCTTAATCACGGATCATAAACCTCTTGTTAACATTTTAAGGTCCAAGAAAAGTATTCCAGTCTATACAGCTAACCGTCTGCAAAGATACTCCACTATGCTGTTGGCTTATGATTTCTAAAACAGATATTATTCAACTGATGCAATAAACATGCAATTCTTTATCTAGATTCATGGATAAACAAACCAAATTCAAAGAGAATTCAGTCATTTCAGCATTATTTGTGGAACCATAAATTATTTCAGAGTTCGCATCAACTGTCAGAGCATTGCCAATTACTTCATAAATGATCCGCGAAGTCACAGCTTCCGACGCTCTATGCAGTATTGCACTTCCACCGTACAAAATGACCTGAGGTATAGAAAAACAAAAACCATTAACCATTTTTTTCAGCATCAATCATCATTGTCTGAGGTTGATGGGTGGATATATTCTTTTTGGAGAACGTGTGATTGTTGCGTTAAAATTGCAAAATTGTGTATTAAAGCAGTTTCATCATTTTTGACACCAAGGTCGGATGAAAGCTTTAGCACGTAACTATGTCTATCGACCAAATATGGACAAACAATCAGAAGATCTGAGCTATAACTGTACAAAATGTCAGTTAGCAGCAAAAGTTTCAAGAAAAACTAAACTTGTCCTTGGCCTATTCCAGATTCCCCCTGGTCACGTCTTCACATTGATTTTGCAGGACCCATTGATGGAGAATGTTTTTTTATTACTTGCAGCGAATTCCCTGACATTTTTCCAATGTGTCGCATTACTTCGGAGGAAACTATTTCAAAATTACAACACATTTTTGCCGATTTAGAGTCCCAGAGACCATAGTCTTTAACAATGGTACTGATTTCACTTCAGTGAAATTTTCAGATTTCTTAAAGCACATACGAACCACCATTTCATCGCCAATCCAACGGACGGACTGGGAGTTTTGTTGATTCATGTAAGTGAGTACTCTTAAAACTCAAAGGGAGATAACTAATCTAGAAAACCCAGAGATATTTCTTGAAAGTTATAGAGCTACACCAAATTTCTCTATCGGTAGTTAATTGGCTGAAACACTCTTAAACCGGAATGTACGTTAATAAACGGATGCCATTCGTCCAACTAAACAAACTTCTCACAATAGAAATATACAAAGTAAAAAGAACAATAATAACACAAAGCTTAAAGGGTAGGTATAAGCTGAAATAGATTTCCATCTAGAAAATATATTTAATGGGAAAGTAACTCGTTGCCAATAATTATCCCCCTTGCATAAAAAAATGGTGAAAGTGAGTTATGTCCCTTACATTTTCTAGACAGCAGACATTTTGGGATTGGGACGTGTCACACATCTCTTTTCAAATAAGACGTCTAAACTAAGAAGTAATTTTTTTCTTCAATTGTAAATGGAGAATAAATATTAAGTGTTGATCTCTGCAAAAGAGTTTTATTCAATTCTTTCTTTATAGTCGTCCAATCTCTCACAATAACCACTACTTAACATCAGTTTAAAATAGCATTTTTGTCGCTAAACACTCTAATTAAATGGGCACATCTTATTTTAAATATTAAGACGCATCTTAAAAATATGTATTCTTGTGTTTTTGTTTATAAATGAGTATCGTCTCTCACAAAACCTAAATATCTTAATAGATTGTCTGAAATTAAAACAATCAGATATAAAGATCAATCTCAAGCGACACATTAATCTGAGTTTTGTTATGAAGACGTATCTTTTCATTGGGCAAAGGACATTATCAGAATCATAAAGAGACAATTACTTTTTTACCTGTGTCCATAATGAGAGGATGTTTGAATGGTATCTGCTCGCCATCATAATGTAGAACCATGTTGCCCCACCCGACGATCGTCAACCCCAACGTTGTGGATCCGTGGCATACTTGTCTCAATCGTCTAACCGAGTCGTCTATCCATTGACGAATCGTCGAGGGCACAGCACTAGTCCACAAGTTAAATAAAAGAAACACAACTCTCGAGAAAGAACACAAACACATATACATTGTGTATAATTTAGTTGGAACTATGAGTGTGTGTGACACTGTCGCGGACTGTCGAGACCCCCATTGTCATTGCTCAAGTCATCAGCTCATTTCATCGTTTTCCGGTTCGATCCGCTCTCTGTGGAGGTTCGATCCCTAACTACGCGGCTTCTCTCCCAAACCCAAACTCGTTAACTTTTTGCCATAAACCTTACTGTCGTCAAACTGTCATAAAACTAACTTACCTTACTGTCGTCAAACTGTCGTAAAACGTTTTCAGTCCTAAATGTCCTGTCCGGTATTCTTTTCTGAGTCACCTGTCCTGAACAATGGAAACTGACCACTCCCGCATTTCTTTTGTTTCTGTCGATGAGTCACTTCCTATCCTCTCGGCCTTCATTGTATCACAATAATTAAAGTTAACTGTGATAGAAAGTCCATCTGACTATATAGATGAATAAAATAGACGATATCAGACGACACTGAATGTTACTAGAAAACCTTTTATCTTGGGTTGTGCTGAACAGGAATTAAAAACAGCTAAGAGTCGATCTTTACAACAACAAAAAACGCCACGCGCCTTGGTAGATTTATCATGTCGCTGGCGAGTTGGGAAAGCCAATACCTGCTCGTATGATCTCTTAAGTCAAACTGGTGAGGCGGGAAATACAACTTGCCTGAGTGCTGTAAGAAATAGTCAAACAAATTCCTGTGTTCCTAAGTCAGGACCTCTGATTGGCCAGTGGGTCAATCACTCGGCGGTAAACCTGCCTATTTACAGCAAAGCAAAATAGCACATCAGACTATGTGACTGCTACAACTTCCTTATTTGAAGTACGGGGGTCGTTCTAAAAGTTATAAGTGTCACTCGGAAGAAGTCGGAGAAACAAGACAGTTTTTCACTATTATTTTCCTCTTTTTAATGTATGCCCCGTTGACAGCACTGCACTTTGTTCAACGATGTTCAAGCAGTACACCCCATCATCTAAGAAGGTTACATCCTGATCTCCTAAAACCTCACCCACAGCACATATTATTGGAATTGATAAGACCCTCATAGAGTGGTCAGTATGGTTGTCCTTTTAAGGATCGCGTAGATTAGACAAAGGATATACTCGATCATTGCTCTATTAAAGGTCACGTCAGTCAGCCGATATAAATTCAAATTCTTATCCCGATCTAGACATGCACAACGATGCACTTTAAGTGGGTGAATAGATGCATGCTGCAGACGACAAGTCGGTGACAAGAAGTATATCTGGTTAGATGTTTGACCACCCAGAATTTGATTTCTCTAATTGGAAAAAATGATTGCATCTTTAAAACGGGGTTTCATGTTGAAATCCTACAGATAGGAGACACTCTGGACATTAAGTTTTTATGTCCAGTGATAATACAGCCGATCATGTTCAAGTAGGCTGGCTGCGTGGCCTACTCCAAATGACAGTGATATCTATATATATTCCAACAAAACGCACAGGGGATAGTTTAGTTTCTGTCGGTCTAAGAGAGGGGGCATTTTGGGGCCTTAAGCGTAGGGATTCTTTGTGTTTGATTGAAAGAGATGTTTGATGTTTGTCCTGATTGTAGGTCTGTCGTTTGGTAGTGAAACTCAGTATCATTTTAATCTCTTAAAATAAAACATCGTTACTTTAATCTATTTTTAGGGTGATCCTTTTGTTACAACAGTTGTCGAGACCACATGATTGACACTATGACCAGTGTTAAAACGAAGCCCCGAATTCGGACGAAGAACACAAGTGGACGATCACGACCTGTGCAGTGAAAAAACGCAAGTTCACGGCCTCTTTTCGCATCTTCACTACTACAGTTGACGTCGGTTTACGGTTGACTGTATTACGACACAAGTCCAAGAAAGCCGTCACAAGCAAAGCCAACCTTCCCACAGCGGAAAAAGCCAGCAACTGTTGGAGCCGAAAAGTGTACATCTGTTAACAGAAAACTCTTTACATAAGATAATTTCGCCTTCATTCTGTATATTTACCTTTTACTTACTCAAGTAAAATTGTTCAATTAATATATACGGTTGTTGTTCCTTTTCTTCAAAAGCTGTTGCTCCGATTCAACTTTTAGCGCTTATCGCCAAGTATAAACCCGAGAATTTAACTTTCTTTCGAGGATAAAAATCCTCACAATATGACTATTTGTTATTTTTTATTTTTCTTTTTGTTGTTTTTGTTGCTGTTGGTGTTGTTTCAGATTATTTTTTATGATAGAGTAAACGGAAACCAATTTGTCTCACAGAATACAGACTTAAACGGACTTTTGTCTCTTGTTTTGATTAAGAACTTCACACCAAAACTGATAAAAAACACGAACATCTCTCGCTTTCTCTTTCTTTCTCTCTCTCTCTCTCTCTCTCTCTCTCTCTCTCTCTATATATATATATATATATATATATATATATATATATATATATATATATATATATATATATTTTATTTTTATTTTTTTTTTTTTTTCACTTATAAAATAGATCATTCAGTGAAGACCGGGGTTGTGCCAATAAAAACAAGCTCGATGATACTCGATTACAGAGTACAGAGCATTTATATGCGATTTTATGAAGGCTTACCAAAGCATTCCTTTCAATGCACGAGCTACTTTTCTAAGACATTTTCTAGGCCTTTCTTTTTTAATCTTTGTTCTTTCTTGTTTTTTAATTTTAACTTTTATTTTTATTTTTTTCCTCTTCTCTTCTTAAGTGACCTCAACTATTGCAACGCCACATTGTGTATTGTCGGCAGTTGAAACCCTTATTCCAGACATTTAATTTCCCTGATGATCTGCCAAGCAAGTACCTGCTTGGTAGTGAAACACTTAATTTGAATAAATAATATTTGTAAGAAAAAATCTTTAATGGTGATCATTGGTGTCCTGAAAGGAATGCTTTGGTAAGCCTTCATAAAATCGCATATATATATATAAATTCCCGAAACAGTTTTTCATGGTAAACAACTGATGATCCCTTAAAATAGTGTTAGAAACTAACTAATATAATAACTGTAAAAAATAAATTGACTTACATGAGTGATTTTCCACTGGAAGACTTGAGACTATAAGTTTGTTTGTTTTTTTTTGTTTTTTTTTATATAGTTTTAATGGTTGAGAAACTTCCGAGACTATATATATATATATATATATATATATATATATATATATATATATATATATATATATATATATATATATATATATATATATATATATATATATATATATATATATATTTAGTGTGATCTTTGTTTATAAAACTGGAAGAAATTAGACGGGTCTGGTGAGTAAACAGAAAATGGGGTAGCAATCCAAAGCCACAGTTGGCTGTTTTTGCCACTGCACTCTCATTAGCATGAACGGGTGCATTGTCCTGGTGCAAGCGCACATTTACCCACAATTTCTTATTGTGTTTTCACCCGATTGCTTACTCCAGCTTTCTTCATTTTGAACTAAATATATTCCCATTTCCATTTCCTATGAAATCTATCATAAATACACCTTCAGAACCCCCCGCCCCCCGCCCCCCCAAAAAAAAATAGGAGCCATCGTATTACCAACAGACGTTGCTTTCTTGAACTCCTTCAAAGGTAAAGAACCAGAGCATTCTACATATTTCCTTGAACCTTGATTTCTCATAGACTAGTTTTATTAAGAAAGCTTGATAGTCTTAATAGACTAGTGTTATTTAGGAGTTTTCCTTCTCCTCGACTAGTTGCCTTAATAATGCTTAAGAGATTAGTTTACCCTGAGTGTATTCCGAAGATTTTATTCTCTTAAACTAGCTTGTTTGACAAAGCTTAAAATTCTAGATAACCCCGATGTTTTTTTAGAGCACTCTTTCTTCTAGAGTAGTTGCCATAACAAGGCGTGTTAGTCTAATACACTTTATTCTAGAGTGTTCCTTTTCCTAGACGAGTTGCGTTTCCAAGGCTTGATATAATTATTTCATAGTTTCCTTCTCCTTGACTAGTTACCCTTTCAAGGCTTGATAGTCTTCTCAACCCTGCTTGTTCACTCATAATTGTGGGTGAGAGATGGATTTATACCTTTCCAGTAGATGTGTGATATTCAATCCTTTTAAGTGTTGCGTTCCCTAAATGCTGTGTCGCCCCACTTGGAACACCTCGTATCTGAACTATGCTGAGTAAACGACTATTTGGTCGATGTGCCGCAAAAAAAACAAACTTAGTAAATATTAAAAACAAATAATTACTTATGACGCAAAGTCGGCAAATCATCTTGGGTGGGTCACGTTTTTCATGTAAGCGCCAAAAAAATTGTTCATGACTAATCAAAACAAAAAATGTTTTAAACAATAATCAGACGAACGTGTTGCTTATTCGTTAACTTTTTATTATTATTATTATTATTATTATTATTATTATTATTATTATTATTATTATTATTATTATTATTATTATTATTATTATTATTATTATTATTATTATTATTATTAAAGATGTACTACATATGTTCTACATATCTTTCTATTCTAATGTTTTCTTCACTTGTTTGTTTGGAATTTTTTTCGATTATCTCCCCATGGTTTCTGATTTGCTAATTCACAACAGTGGGCGCTAACCGCCACCAGATGGAGTTCTTTTCTGTATTTGGTCTATTTGTATACAACAAAACGGATCGAGTCAACAAAGAATTTTTCAAAAGAAAGAAAAATAAAGAAAAAAACGGATATTCTTAGATGCGTCCATTCAATCTACGCGTTTACCGATAAAAATGCTATTTCAAACTTAAGCGTTACAGATTGACGGACAAAGCCTCTTATATAGATATGGTATTTCAAACATAAGTAAGACGGACTAAAAATGCTATTTCAAACTTAAGCATGACAGACTGACTGACGGAAAGAGCCTCTCAGAGAGATGCTTGAACCCATTTAAAAATAAGATGCGTCCATTCATTCTTCCAAATAGGGGATCAAGATACGATTCCAAACCAACCGACTTCCCATCTTTTGGGCTAGGACCAAAGTGTAGCATCTGGAATAGAATTCTTCCAAGATGCCGATTCCCCACTTTTATTTTGACTTTGGTCTCCGCATTTTTTTCTTTTCTTGGAAAGAAATCATGTTGTCCCGCTCTCCATTATTCTTCCAATGAAATTGTATATATATATAGGGTGGGCAAAAATAAGGGTCCTATTTTTAAAAATTCATAACTTTTTTATTTATTGATTTTTTTTATTTTTTTTTTTAGAATAAGTAAAGGACCCCTTCCGAAGCAACCATGAGCCGTATTAGCCCTAAGGAACGTACCCTCATTTAGAAAACATTATTTTTGCTTAAAAAACTCAAAACAGTGTAAAAAACAATACTTTAGTTTTTGTAAGTTTTAAGAAGTGTTTTTCGGCTAAAATTTGTTTTGTTTATTTCAAAAAATCTCGGAAGGGTCAGTCTACACACACATAAAGTTTGGTGAGTTTAACTTTTATTTTGTGGAAGTTATTCAAATTCAAGTTATTCAAATTTAAAGATAGGACCCTTATTTTGGCCCACCCTGTATATAAATAAATTGACAGATCAAAGTTGTATCATACTGCGATTTACTGTCAGTTTCGAAGCAAAGAAAGACCAACACGTGTTTCTAGGAGAATTCAAAACATACTTGAACAAATTTAGACGGTTAACAAAACATCCCGTCATCAGAGAATTAGGGGGTACACAATTTCATCCTTTTCCCCCACATATTCACGTTTAAGCATGCGCGCCGAGCCCCGATTTCTAACCGCTTAACTTACCTATTTTCCATCAGCTTTTATTCATTGCCCGTTTGGGCGCTTGGATAACGACGAAGGACCATGGCCTCGTGGTTGATGATTCGATCCCCACCGACTCCAAGATATTTTTTATAACCGTGACCTAAATATACATCGAAGGGGGCGGGAAGACAGAGTTAGTACTTACTTTTTCCCCGGACAACGGGGAGGGGGTGTAGAGAGGGTGGGGCGAGGGAGACAAACTTTTGCCTGTATAAAGGGGGGGGGGGTAGTCGGGCGAGTGAGAGGGGGTCGACCGTCGGGTTAGGGTTAGGGGATAACAGTTTTTGCCGGGGAAGAGGGAGATAATTACACTTCTGCCTAAAGAGAGAGTGCGACTGTGGAAAACAAATTTTTGTCTGCAGAGGGGAGAGTCGACCGTCTGATTAGGGTTAGGGGATGAGGGGCACGACCGGAGAGGCAGAAAGTACTTGCAGAAAGGGTGGAGCGAGAGAGAGAGGGGTGCTACCTTAGAAGACAAACATTTACCTGCAAAGGATAGGGGCAACCGGGGAAGACACAGCTTTTGCACGGAGAAGAGAGAGATAATTACACTTTTGCCTACGGGGGGAGGGGATTCCCGGGCAACGCCAAGTACCCCTGCTAGTATATTATATAAAAGAAAGTTGTCTGTGTGTATGTATATGTGTGTGCGTCCAGCGAAAAGTAAAAAGCTACAAAACAAACAGCCACAAAGTTGGCATAGTCTTGATCTGCGATAACCTGGAGGATAATATCTCAAATTTAGAAAGAATTAATCATTCTTTGACCCTAAACTGGCGCAGATTTCGTAAGGAGAGGTCGGGTTTCCAGCCATTTTATCTACTAAAGGGAAGTAACTCTGATTTCTTATCAAGGAGTTATTTCTCTCATGCCGACTCATTCATCGAGAAATCTATATAAAAGAGAGTTGTAAGTGTGTTTGTATAACCAGATAGATGAATGGGCTGGGCAAAGAAGATATATGTTGCACCTTTACCCCTGGCAACGCCGGGTAGCCTTGCTAGTCACATATATAAAACTCAGGTAGGACTATATCATCACACACACACGCATACACACACTTTATGTGTGTGTCAGTTATTCCATTCTTTTATTAAGATATATTAATAGATATATTAATAGATAAGTGTTTTTAAATTGATTTTAAGAAAAGGTTTTAATTTAATTCATTTTAAATTTTTATCAATTTTTCTTTTTACAGTTCTTACGATTTTTAAAAAAATTCTTATTTTATTTTAGCATTATCATTATATTTACTATTACTTGGTGTAAATGTTATGTTGATGTTTTTATTAAGATATGTTAATAGATAATAGTTCTTAAAATTGTTTGAAAGAAAATGTTTTTAATTTAATTAAATTTTTATTTTTATCAATTTCTTTTCATTTTTAAATTTCGTTGTAAACTTTTTTAATTGTAAATTATTTTGAATTGTGTCTACTTTTTCTATTCTTGTACTTTTTATATCATTTTTCTCCTGTTGTGTTCCATTCAGATGTATGTTTTGTTGTTATGTTTGCTCTTTTAGATGAGGTTTGATATGTTCATAGCCTACCTTCAACTTCTTCTCTAATTACTGTGTAATTAATGATGTACTATACTGTAATTTTTGCTGCTTTGTTTGACTTTGAACTTTTGATGCCTATTCCTCATGCTGATAAAAAGACTTGGTATGAATAAAGGTCAATTTCGTCACGGAAACGATCGTACACATTACTGTTGTTGATGGTGAATTCTTAGAAACGCATATAAACGAATATGTCATTTGTTAATCTCTAAACTATAATATATATATATATATATATATATATATATATATATATATATATATATATATATATATATATATATATATATATATATATCCGGTACGGCTTCTTAAACTACCGCGTGCCAGCGTGTATGCTACTACCGGACTTACTAAATAAATAAACAACCCATTGTCATCGGGAGTTTTCGAGATCTCTGATCGGCTTGGCTGATCAAAGATCCCGACAATGAAAAAGAAGAAAAAAATGAAAAACATTACTGTAATATATATATATATATATATATATATATATATATATATATATATATATATATATATATATATATATATATATAAGTGTTACTACAGTTTTGAAAGCATCGTTAGAAGATATATTTGAAAATTTTTGAGAAACAGATAACAGACGCGTGAATTTATACCAATAAATAAAAATTTATTTAATATTGTTGTTTTTATATATTTATAAATCCTAATTTTCGGTTTAAAAACCCATACTCATGGTAAATAGACATTGTATTTTTTTTCTTTTTCATGGTGAAAATCTGACGGCGTAGCCGAAGATTTACGATCTCCTCCGATGTTATTGGAGAGTGTGTTTATATGTCCGGTGCTTGTAGTGAATGCCCTGAAGGCTTCATATGAATAATATAAGTGTTACTACAGTTTTGAAAGTGTCGTTAGGATATATATATATATATATATATATATATATATATATATATATATATATATATATATATATATATATATATATATATATATATATATATATATATATAAGTTTTTGAGAAACCAGTTAACCGACGCGATAATGTATATCAATTAATGAAAATTTATTTAATATTGTTGTTTTAATATTTATAAATCCGAATTTTCGGTTTAAAAATCCATACTCATGGTAAACAGACATTGTATTTTGTTTTTACAATATTAAATAAATTTTCATTTATTGATATAAATTCACGCGTCTGTTAACTGGTTTCTCAAAAATGTTCATATATATATATATATATATATATATATATATATATTGTGTGTATATGGAACATTTATAAATTCTTTTGATTTTAATACATCAGAAAAATTGAAAAAATAAAAAAGGTATAATTAAACAGACGAATTCTGTTATTTTTAATTGCATATATATATATATATATATATATATATATAAGCCTGGATAACTTTTTCGTTTTTGGACTACCATTCACCACCTAACTTGTTTTTTGATCAACCTATTTGATATCTTTCTTGGAGCTGTTTTAAACTTATGACTTGGATGTACTGAATAAGTTTAACAAAAAAGTATGTTTTGGGCCGATATATTTGATGTTTTATATACTTTTATCTATTTTTTATATATATTTTTTTATATATTTTCAAAGTTTAATTTTATTACCTGCAGTAATGTCATTGCGGGAATGGTCCTCTGAGGAGGAGATTTTCTTGTAAAACTCATGAGTTAAGGACTTTAAAGAACTTTGCTTGAACATTGAATTCTAATAAAATCTGATTCGCACCTTATTTTATTCTTTCACTTCATCTAGTGCTATATATATATATATATATATATATATATATATATATATATATATATATATATATATATATATATATATATGTATTGCTCTTTATTATAAAGTGGAGGGGCAAGGGCGCATTTAGGAAAGGGATAAAAAAAGAAAGAAGAAAAAAGACCCAGAAGAAAGAAGAAAAAAGAACAAGCAGCATTCCATTTTACTGACATGAGCCCGCCATTTCTCCACTTTTCCACTCAAACAAGACCCAAACAACCCAAACCCACCTACAATTCAACACGTTTTTCCACGTTTTTACATTCAAAACATCCGACAAGTGTCCTTTTGTTGTTCTTTCTTTTATATCTGGTTCGATTCTATTAAAAGATGCACATTTCGCAGACCTTTTCCCTCCGGTTTCTTTAAACGTTTCATTCGCATTTCTTTACACCAACAAAAATGGATGAAGAAAACAGCAATTCTTGTAAAAAATGCTTTCGTCTAGATGAAAAGGGAATTAATGATGTTGTTCATATATCCCCAGTTGGTGGGAGGTATTGATATTGTATGGTGCGTTGATTAGTGTTAAATCTGCTATCTAGATTCACGTCTCTCTCGTGATCTTGAAGACGATAGGATATTATAAAATAAAAGAATGGAAAAGTCTATCCATACAAAAGTTAAGTGATTTTATTTGAAAACTTAATTAAGACAATGCAAAATACGTGTTTGTAAAGAAGGAGAGTTCAAAGAGTCCGAGAACGTTCTGTTGAAAGAAAGGTGTTTGTCAGTAAGTAGACATGTAGAAGCACCTTCAGCTTTTTACACTCAAAACCTTTCTCACTTTAAACTTTCTACTATGAAAACTGTACGTATCAAATGAACATTAGCTCTTACAAATAACTTTCAACCAATTGTTATTTTGTATATATATATAAATATTGTGTTAGTTAAACATGTTTTATGTATTTTATTCAACATTCATGATTTTCTGTTTTTGACCTTTTTCCAACATTTTAACATATTTATTACAATTTAATTGTCAGCATGGATCTTATCACCTTTTCTAAGACGCAACAAAGGTCAACACCTTAACGGCCTGCGCTGCTATATGCCTTTGTTTTGTTAATGTAAGAGTGTACGTACTAACTTGTGTGTGAGGGTGTTCAGTTAACAGTGTGTATATTCTGGCGCTGTTTAGTAGTCCGTGAAAGTTTCTTGTCATGTGTGTACTATTTGTACTATTTTCCGTCCAAGGAGGCTAGACAGAGTGTGTCGTACGTATGTGTTTTTCTCTGATCGAAAGGAAGAAAAAGAGAAAGAAGGCTGGGAAAGGGGTATAGCACACGCTGGAATTCTCTGATTGGCTGAAAGAAACGGCTGATTGGGGATTTTGTCCAATCAAGAGTCTATACGTAATAACTACGTTCACTGCCGCTTCCAACAAGCTGATACACTCATAAAGACGTGGACCACAACCAAAAATATAGTATATCAGTCGTAGCTATGGATATCCATTTCCCCTTAGCTAAGAGTTGCTTCTGACTATCTTAAGCGCGAGGAGTCTGTAGAAGCAGCAGCAGCAGCAACCAGCAAATATTGTTTAAATATATCGACTCTTAATTGGATAAGATCTTAATATCAACATCTTTCAGCCTATCAGAAGCGCGGAATATATACGCCACCGCATTTTTCAAGCAGAAAAGACATGAAAAAAAGAAAGATACAAAAAAGAAGAAGAAAAAAACGAATCAAACCAAAACATAACAGCTTCATAAAAATAAAAGCACTTCCTTATTCACTATGTCACGTTATGCCTCGTTCTTTACTGGTCCCAAACTGCGAAAAGTGTTGCAAACACGAAGATTCGAAACAAGAAAGGTTTATATTGGGGTAGATGCTGACGTCCTTTTAGCATAGTCAGCTTTACATATACAGTCAACTTTCAAGCGCCGCTTTAGGGAGCAAAAGACTGCCCTCCTCGGCTTCAAATCTCGCTCTCCCATTTTCCCCGATTCTCTCTCGATCGATGACGTAATTCTGAAAATTGTTTTTCTTGACACATTCCTCAATCCACATGCCTGAAAAGACAAACAATAAAATGCTTATATTTTCATTTTCTCTCAACCTTGAAATTATCAAAGCAATCACAGTCGCATTCTAAACACAACGTCTACCCACACCCATGATCTATATCTCTTTATCATCTAGGTTATAATTCTTATTTACTATCCTGCTTTTTCGATCAACCCGGGGTAATCTCGTTATAACTGTACATATACGAAGTGTAGTTCGTTCGTATATTATTAACGACTTCGTCACTAGACTACTTCAAGTTAAGGTGGTTGTGTACAGAGAGTGATGAAGGGCTTGCCCCTCTCTCTCTCTCTCTCTCTCTCTCTCTCTCTCTCTCGCTCGCTCGCTCGCTCGCTCTCTCTCTCTCACCCTCTTTTAAATATTTGCATCACTCCATTCCTCCCACTACTTCGCTTATCATTTACCCTTTATTTACATTATTCGCACTTTCCCCCACATTCTAAAACATTCATGTTCAGATGAAAACTGTGCACAGTGACAGGCAAGATATCAACATCATCAGAATTTTACTACTGTGTATGGGTATCAGTAATATCAAGATTGTCATTGTTATAAACAGTGATAATATCATAAAAGTGTGAATATGTAACCTATTTCTTTGCGCCCGTATACAAATCCTTATTATCAGCAATAGTAGTAATAATATCACCGTCATTATATTTATTATTGGTGGTAGTAGTAGTAGTAGTAGTAGTAGTAGTAGTAGTAGTAGTAGTAGTATCAACATAGTTATTATTAGTGGTAGTAATAGTATTGTCATATTGTCCTGAAAGTAGTAATAGTAATATTATTATCATTGTTAATATTATTATTATTAGTAGTAGTAGTAGTAGTAGTAGTAGTAGTTCTATCTTTATTAGTGTTCTGAATAGTAATAATAGTTGTAGTAGTAGTAGTAGTAGTAGTAGTAGTAGTAGTAGTAGTAGTAGTAGTATCATTAGTACTGAGAGTAGTCAAAGTAAATTAAATTAGTCGACTGTAGTCGACGGCGACACGAGGGCTCCCTTTTCATTGACTACTACACTGAGATGTAGGGGAGGGCGTTACTCCTTCTTCATTACTACACTTATTGATTGTCACCTTATAATTTTCACTGTTTAGCAAGGAGGCATCAACTACCTTTTTTTTATCTTTAGTATGACTCGACTAAGGATTGAACCCTAGTCTCCTGAACTATTAGAGAAAACTACAACCATTATGCCAAATAGATAGGTAGGAGTAGGGTTATTCCTTAATATTATTAATAGTAGTAATACCATTGTTATTATTGTCAGTATTATCAGTACTTGTAATAGTAGTAATACTGGTCAGTACGAAATGGGTGATCATTTGGGAATAGCAGGTGTTGTATTTGGGACGATTCTTTGCTAATCCCAGCATTTTTTTTTTCAGTCGTCTTGGAATTCTTGCCACTAGACTCAAGCAAGGCCAGTTCGGGGGCTTTGGTTGTACAACACTTGATTCACAACAAAGCCCCAGCGCATGCACCCTTGCAGGGGGTATCCTTTGTCTTTCGAGGCTGAAAAAGGCCTGTGTGTGTCTATTACCAGTAGTAGTAGTAGTAGTAGTAGTAGTAGTAGTAGTAGTGGCTGAGATTTATGTCTCGAATTCGTTGTCATGTTCCGTGAATTTTTAATCAGACTCGCGTATCCTATTCTGAAAACTGGTCTAACTTTGGGCCATGACACATTATCCACTCCAGTGAACCGATTCGCAGATGGTTGCATCTTTTGCCTGCAAATGCACACACGCACGCGCATCTGATCGGCAATACGGAAGGTTTTGCCCGATGGCAATTCATCGATATTCGATTAAGTTATGTAATTTGTGTGAGCAAGTAACCAACCAAGTTACCTGAGGTTTTCTCAAGACATTATTTCGCAAACGAGCTACCTCGAGTGGGAAGGGGGGTTCTCTTGCAGGAAAATTACTTTCGTGCCAAACCAAACGTGAACTGGATTCAACAGGGGCCACCAACCCTTTTTTTACTGTCATGTTCTTCAAGAAATCATTGACCTTTTTTTTCAAATTGACAAAAATGTAATTTTCTAAGTTTTCATTTTTAATCACGGATATTGAGAATTGTTGTCAAATTTATATTATACTATAGCTGAGTCAACGTTCATTTCCCTGGGGCTTTTCCACGTCCACATGTGAAATAACCACCAACAATATCACATTTTGGTTTCAACATATCAATGAACAGGAAAGCAATTGTAAGATCACACAGAATAATCTAACAGTATCGTGTATTAATCAGAAGAAACATTGAGTTAAGATTAAAAAAGAAAATTCAAATGTAGAGTTATCTCCCCTTTATACAAATAAATGTAGAACGAAATGGAATAAGTGGGCGGCCATTTGCAAAAGTAATCGAAAGCAGGTCAGCAGAAAATAAATATTACTCAATCTGCTGGGAATGTTTTGACAGCGGATTTATTGCTCTCTAGCTGAGGTATAGTTCTATTCAGTCCTAAGAGGTCCACCCTCTTTACTTTCTCTGTGAGAAGGGGTTAGTTTATTGCTAATCGCCTGAAGCGCCATTACCGGGGAATGCTGACGGGGCTGCTCGGGCATTTTTTGTAGGCCAAAGTGTGCTTATCCTAGTGCGCTTGATTCTCAAAACCAAACCTCACCTTGTGTCTAGCCTCCTGGAAAGGAAGTAAATAATGTTCAAGTACTGTACGAAAAGCGTCATTTATAAGCGATTTTTAAAGATTTGCAGTTTTAAAAAATCGCTCCAGATAAGGCATGAAGCTATTTGATGTAAGAAGCTAAAAAATACTACTTCAAGATCAAAACCTAGCCAATGATAAGTGTTATATGGATAGATTCCGACCCATAAAACAGCAATTCTTCCCCCTTTGCCAGAAACATCGCGCATGGAATGTGAGGACCAAAGGACCATATAAAGGAAGCAAGAGTTACGAGGCTGCCGAAAGTAAACCCAAGGTCCACTTTCTACTTTCCTAATTATGGATTAATTCGGTAAATAATATTTGAAAAGATAATTTCAAGATTACGGTATCGTATGGTTTTATGCTGACCGACACTGGCGTCTTAAAAGTCTGTTTCCACCCTAACAGCTTTGTTAACCGGAATAAGTTTTTTCCTGACAAAAACAATGTGAACCTAAATACGGTATATTCGTGCCAATATAGTGGAGAAAACTTACGAAAAAATATATTAGCCCGAAGCAAGTAGAGGTATGTTAGACAGATTGCTATTTTGGTTTGATTTCGAAAATACGACTGACATTTTTATGGATGTAAATGGGCAATGGTGTAGTATAGTTGAATGCCGAGAAATCGAAAACAAACAAAATATACAACAAATAACTTTTAGCAAACGCAATAAAACTTAATTTTCTATCAACTTGCATCGTTTTAATCTTCTGAAAGTCTTTTTTTTTTAAATGTATTTCAAAGTTTGTTTTATTACGTTCATCTAACCGAATTCGTCAATCAAAAATGTCAGTTAATATTTTAGGTGCTCGCTAATTTCAGGCTTAAAGATAGTAAAAATAAGGTTTATTGCATGAGTAACCCTAAGTCCGGGGGTACTTGCAAGTCGGATTAGGGTAAACTTTTTATTTAGTATTATCAAGATGCTAACTTTGATTATTCTGTTAGTATTGTTGCAATGTTAAGGTGCTTATAATGACGATGCTTGCGTTTGTGTATGTTCCTTAATCTTGATGTGCAGGAGTCTCATGGTACTACCAACATAAAATTTGTTGCAAGTAGTACACTCTAATTAGTAAACAGAGCTCAAAATATAATATAATAATCAATTTAAAAATGTTCCAGGTGTGTTTGTTTTTTAAATACATTTTAATAAAAACAATTGTTTCGTTCCATTTAGATAACATACATTTTCTTGATAAACAAAATATCAAGGTATTTTCGAAAAGGCTTCATCGGTGTATATTTTTAGCCGCCACAATCAAGCCAAAGAAAGCAAAATAAAATTGTCAACATTTCAAAGTTGTTCATTTAACTGATTTATCCCTTTTGTCTCTCTTTTTTCTCTCAAACCCAATTGGAAATCATTTTTTTTTAATTATATTCATTTACAGGTAAACGTTCAAAACAGGTATATTAAGACAATTAAAAATCTTTTACTTTATTCATTTCAAGATGCCCATCATTAATCTAATTAATTAAAATAATGCATACAAAATAGAAGAAATAAATAATTAAATAACACCTACTATAAAAACTTCTCTATGGAATTTTTCTGCTATAAACATCAGTGTCACTTAACCAACTTCCGGTTTACTAATATAGGATTACCTATTTTCTTATTTTAATTTTACTTTTTCTTCCTCTTTCTATTATTATACTTATTATTATTATTAATTATTATTATTAATTATTATTATTTTATTATAAAGTTTTAAGACTTGAACTTGGCGTTAACTATTTTATATATATATATATATATATATATATATATATATATATATATATATATATATATATATATATATATATATATATATACAAGGGGTCACAAAATGCAACAGGGAAAGATGTTGGGTTTGTGACATAATAATAGAAGGGAACCCATACACATTAAAAAAATCAACGCAAACATTCACAATAAAAAACAAGATTTAAACTGCACTTCCAAAAATATTATCTATGTACTAGAAGGCATGACATGCAACGAATCTTATATAGGCGCCACCAAAACACGTAATAATAAAGTTGCTTTACATAAAAGTAACATAAAAATCCAAGAGAATAGAAAATTGTTTGTCTCTCAACATGTGCACTCATGCAGCAGAGTTAAAATTCAAAATAATGCCCATCTTCCAAACCCAAAACTACTCATATCTTCTAACACAAGAAAAAAACTTTATATCTAAATTCAACCCAGCATTAAACAAATCATGAAACAAATCATACAACATGCGGACCACACGCATCTACATACATATAAGAACGAAGATGCATACATATTTAGATGGGAACCCATATGCATGCACACGCATGTGCATGTGCGCATCCACATACATAGAACGGATAGGTGGCACGCGTGCGTATGTGTGTATGTATGTACATACATACATGCAGAAATTGATGTGGGCGCGCGTTTGTGTTTATCAATCTGTCTGTCTATTCATCATTTATCTATTTATCCATCTATCTATCCATCTATCCATCTATCTATCCATCGATCCATCCATCTATCTACCCATTTGTCTATCGGTCTATCTACCTATCTACTTACCTACTTATCTATCTATCTACTTATCGATCTATCTATCCACTCTACCTATCTATCTATTTATATACGATATATACACCTATTAATCCTATTCTATCTATCTATCTATCTATCCATCTATCTATCCATATATCTACCCATTTGTCTATCTATCTATCTATCTACTTGTCTATCTATCTTTCTATTTGTGTCCAATTAAATTCTACATATGTACAGGACTTTATTTTCGCTCTCTCTCTCTATATATATATGTGTGTATATATATGTATATATATGTATATGTAGATATATATGTATATAATTGTGTGTATGTAGGTGTGCGTGTATGTGTGTATGTATGTATGTGAGTGTGCGTGTATGTGTGTATGTATGTGTGTGTACGTCTGTTTGTGTGAGTATATGTATGTATGGACGGAGACAGACGCACATGTGTACGCGCGGGCCGCGGACCATAGCTAGCCACACACACACGCACACACGCAAACAGACAGAGTGCCGACAAAGTCATAAAAGTTGAAGACCAACTTTAGGCATTCTGAACAAAGTGTACTCAACCGCTGCCCACGAAGATGACCGGAAAGATAAAAGTCAAAATCACACATACTTAAAAAAAAAAAAAGCAAATCACTTTGACCCAGAGAAGCAAAAACTATGAAAACACACGCATACGCGCGTACATGCGCAGAAACATCAAACTGTTAAAAATAAGTGGAATATATATCTGAAGAGAGCAAGCACGAAAGCTTGAAACGCGCTATAATCTCACAAAATTGTAAAATGATAAAATAATAAAATAACAAACGATTGAACAGTTGAAAAAAGTTTTTACAAATGTTAGTAGCCTCACTTCTTTAATATATATATATATATATATATATATATATATATATATATATATATATATATATATATATATATATATATATCTTGTATAGTAGTGTGTTGATTTCTTTAAATAATTATTTATTAATCGATTTTCATCTAGAAAAGAGTTGCATTTTCTGATGTTTTCTTTTCTGTGTGGGTTGAATTCTTCATTTTGCAATCCTCCTACCTTTCACCTTCCATCAAGCAATTGTCCGCCATTTACAAAACACAGGTTAATTGAAAATCCATCGAAATGAAGAATGGTCTGCAACACACAGAAAAGGAATGCCAAATACAAAAATAAAAGAGAAAAAAGAATAGATTTTCTGAAAAATAAACATTCATCTACAATAAAAAAAAAAAATTTTTTAAACGCAAATATCTTTTATTTTAAATAACCAGACAAACAAACACAAGAAAATATACAAAGTAAAATATGTTCTTATTTTGTAGAATTAATCCTTAATTCATTTGAGGAATATTTAGCAGGTGTGTTAAAATATTCATAATTATCGTTTTTAGGGGTGAAACTTGTACATACAAATATATAAACATATAAACATACTTAACTTCATATCTATATTAGAGAGACAGACAGGGGGGGGAGAGGGAATGCATCACAAGTTAGTTGAAAATAAACAATAATGTGCTCGATCATAGGTTCTACAGTGTATTTTATTTCAAAACTAGATATTACAGTGTATGTTAGGTGTACCCGGATTTCATCGATCTGTTCATGCGAGGTTTGAGGTAAATCACGGCTAGTAGAAATAGATCGACTCTTCAGCACCGTTCAATGAACGAACGAAAGGAAAAGAGAGGGAAAAGTACACATGACCGGTTTAAGTCAGGCGGTGCTCACATTTTGTGTTCCCCATAACAGATAATCCATGTTCGTAAAAATATGTCTGCTGTTGGTGATTGTTTAAAACGGGTATTGTTATGTTTTTTATATTTATTTTATTTTATTTAAAAGGCGTCTTTACTAATGTTTATTATTTGTTTAGGCGTATTCGTAAATATTTTATGCGTGTTGCTTCTTCTTCTCTCGCGGCTTCCGATATCCGTGGACTAGTTTTAATGCGTGATGCAATCAACCAAATTATAAAATATATGCACACATGATACAATAAAATTCATTTACACTTCTACGGGAAGCATATCATCATCATCATCATCATCATCATCATCATCATCATCATCATCATCATCATCATCATCATCATCGTCGTCGTCGTCGTCGTCGTCGATGATGATGATGATGATGATGATGATGATGATGATGATGATGATGATGATGATGATGATGATGATGATGATGATGATGATGACGATGACGATAATAATAATAATAATAATAATAATAATAATAATAATAATAATAATAATAATAATAACAACAACAACAACAACAACAACAACAACAACATGGAACTTGCCAGAAAACTGATAGGAGTATGGAACATGAAGAAAATGAGTATAATACCAATAATTGTAAGAGCACTAGGAACAATCCCGAAAAACCTGGGAAAAGATAAAGAGAAATTGTAATCAAAGGGAAGATGAAAAAGCGGAAATCTTAAAGAAAATCCTCAATTATTGAAACCAACCTGCATAAACTACGAACCCTTAAAAACCACACGAAAGTTGAAATTAAGATAAAGTAAAGACAAAGAAAGAACACACGAGTCTAAGGGGACTGAAACAGACAAAAATCTCAGAAAATGACACCCCCACCAAAAACACCTCGGTTAGTAAAACACAAAATAGTAATGAAGGGTCAAGGAGAATGGAAAGAGCGAGGAAAGAGAGCATCAATCAGACCTCACCTGGGAAAGGTGCGGAGAGTACTGGGACCTTGAGCAGGCTTATTGCCACCCAAATCTCAGTGAACACCAATGGTCGTTGCCAGCAAGAAATCAATGGTAAACGGTTTTGCGACAACACAAGTGCACAATGTTTACCGAAAGTGCTGGAGAGTACTAGAAATCTGGAGAGACTTGTTGTCAATTAGACTCCAGTGAACACCACGGGTTATTATCAGTGAGCAATCACTGATGATGACCTGTGTAAGAACTCCTAGTGAGTAAATAATAATAATAATAATAATAATAATTATTATTATTATTATTATTATTATTATTATTATTATTATTATTATCTATATATTAATACGATAGCGTGTGTGTTCGTGTGTCACGCTTCCGGCAAAAGCTCTGCGCATGCGTGCCGCATCTAAATTTTGAAAAACATTCAAGTAGCCTGCGTTTAGGAATATTTTCATGTATTTACCACTGGTGCAATGGTTAGCGAGGTAGAAATTTTTACTTCGGTCCGACTGGTTTGTAGTTCGATCCCAACCAACCTCTAAAATTTTTATTCTACATTGCGAGAGGAAGGGGAAGAAATAATACATTTTTTTTATCACCTGGTTAAAAACTACTTTTTTGTGTTGCTTAAAAGTTGAAACTATTTTTTGTTTTTATGTTGGCCTTTTTAATGGCATTGTCTATTTAATTACGTTATCGGCCAGTATTATTTTGTTGTTGTTTTTTTTTTTTTGAACGGATGGCATATCAACCTTTTTTAGTAGATATGCGCAGTGTCCATCGTACACGAGTTACTATTTTAAACAATTATTTCACTCTTATCCAGAAGGGGGTGGGGTGGCTCATATTAAAGCAAGCGTAACTTACTAAAAAACAGAGGGTGCTTTGTTACATTAGGACCCGTATTGAAAACATCATTTCGTGTAATTTACACGGGTTCCGCTAGTTATTATTATTATTATTATTATTATTATTGTTGCAAATGGAATATATGCCAACTTTACGAATTGGACCACAATGAAAAGTGGTATGAGCATAAGCCAGAAGTGGTACAAGAGAATGACAATGTCAAACTTCTTTGGGACATGCGCATACAAACTGACAAGGTTCTTGAGCATTCTAAACCCGACTTATTCTTTCTGAACAAAAACAAGAGAACTTGCTTAATAGCATGCCTCTTCGATACCAGAGTGCAGGAGAAAGAACACGAAAAAATAAATAAATATCAAGATCTAAAATGGGAATTAGACTATTGAAATTTAAAGAAGTAAAGGTGATTCCCGTTTTAATTGGAACGCTTGGAACCATAACGAAAAGCCACCATAAATGGCTTAGACAGATTGACGAGACAATTTCTTTTCCAATTCTGCAAAAGGCTTGCCTATTAGGAACGGCGAAAGTGTTAAAGTACAGCTTGAATATCTAAGATCAAGGGAATTGACTTGATGTTCAAAAAAAACAAAAAACAAAACCCCAACTAAAAACATCCAAAAGTTGAGACTGCTATGAATAATAATAATAATAATAAGAAGAAGAAGAAGAAGAAGAAGAAGAAGAAGAAGAAGAAGAAGAAGAAGAAGAATATAGTATCGTTAATGAGATACTCTGGACCATTCATAGGCTGGACTAAAAAAGAACTCAGGCACATTGACCAAAGGACTAGAAAATTAATGACCATGCACAGTGCACTACACCTAAAAGACGATATGGACAGACCCTACATGAAAAGAAACAAAGGGGGAAGAGGACTAGTACGTATAGAAGATTATGTGGAAGACTAAAAAAAAGAGCTGAATAAATACATAACTCAGAACACGGAAAGGCTAATCACCGCAGCAAGAGACACCGTTCCAAGGAGCAACTCGGGAAGCACCGAAAGCAGAAACAAAAAGACAAGAAAAGAAAAGTGGGAAGAAAAACAACTACATGGACGCTTCAGAAGACTGACAAGAGAAGGAACCAACGAAAATAGCTGGGCATGGCTAAGAAAACAGAGAATTAGGACAAACTACATTAAAGCTAAAATATATAACCCAGGAAAACAGTAAATGCAGACTATGTGGACAAAGAGACGAAACAGTAAATCATATAATAAGAGAATATAGCAAACTCGCCCAAAAAGAATACAAGAACAGACATGAATGTGTGGGGAAAGCAGTACACTGGAACCTGTTCAAACGATTGAATTTCGAATACACAGACAAATAGTACAAACATAAACCGTTTCTGGAAAACGAAAAACACAAAATCCTCTAGGATATGGATATACAAACAGATAAACTCATACAAGCAAGGAGACCGGATGTTATTATAATCAACAAGAAGGGAAAATCGTGAAAAATTGTAGACTTCGCCGTTCCAGCAGATAACAAAGTGAAGATCAAAGACACGGAAGAACAAAGCAAATACACAGAACTAGCCACGGAACTCAAAGGAATATGAAGCATGGAGAAATTCATTACAATATCAATAAGCGTATGAGCACTAGGATCAATCCCAAAAAACCTGGAGAAAAGACTGGGAGAAATTGGAATTAAAGGGAGCATCGAAACCATACAAAGAACGGAAATGATCAAAACAGCTGCAATCTTAAGGAAAACCCTTGAATGCGGAAACCAACTCACATAAGCTACGAAGGGTAACCAGTCACATGGAATTTACTACAGGGAGAAGACAAAACCACACGAAGAACACCACTTCACAAAGCTAGGAACAGAAACTGCCAGAAACATCACTTCATAAGCTCCCACTCCCACTCCCACCCCTACCCCCAATAAATTACACCGGCCTCAGCTGACACCACACAAAAATGATCCAATGAACAGAAATTGCAAAAAAACACCATAAGCTCTCCCCCTTCCTTTTCCCCCTTCTCCCCCTTCCTCCCCAAGACAAAATAAATTTTAAAAATAAATAAATAAATGACACCAGACAAAATATTTGTAGAGGGTCGAGGAGGATGAGAAGACCGAAGAGGGACAACACAAACCAGACCTCCACTGGAAGAATGCGGCGAGTGCTGGGACCTTGGGGATGCTTATTTCAACCCAAATCTCAGAGAAGACCAATGGTCCTTACCAGCAAGAAATCAATGGTAAGCGGCTGTTGCGATACCACAAGGTTATTTGCGGTGGTTATCGAAAAGAGGTGAAGAATACTGGAAATCTGGGGAGGCTTGTTGTCACTCAGACTCCAGGAAATACCACTGGTTGTTGTCGGTGAGCAATCACTGATGATGACCTGTGTAAGAACTCCTAGCGATTACAAATAATAATAATAATAATAATAATAATAATAATAATAATAATAATAATAATAATAATAATATGTAGTTATGTTTTCAATATATATTTTGTATATGATTTTTTTTTGTAGATTAATTTATTTTGTTTTGTGTATATTTTGTAAATAGCTAATCTGTAAACGATACTTTATATTTATTAAATGTTATTTTACTGATGGGTCAGCGCTCATCAAGGCTGGGGTGCACTCGAGGATAAGAGTTAAATAGATTGCTAGTTGGACGATGATCGCCGCCGCAAGATTATTGGAAACAATGGTGGAATGGGCCAAAGATTACTTAATAGGAATTGATTATCAAAGGAGGCGTCTCAACAAGTATTTGTTTACATTAGACTTGAAAGCGTATTTGTTTACATTAGACTTGAAAGCAACCATGTTGTAATCGGTTGGGAAGCAGCCTTGCGGTATTTTGTGCCACAGATGAGATGTTCTAGGAAATAAACTTTCGTAGTTCCATTTGATATTTTTCCACGGAGAGAGAGACAGGAAAGTTCTTTGTTATTGTTGTAGCGAGGCGAGTTCTTGCTGTGTATGTTTTACAAGGAGGGATTGGAGCTCAGTCGAGTACCTACCATGAGCATTACGATACAGTAGAGAGAGGCTATCAACATCTCTTCTAGATTGCAAAGTCGGTTTTTACTTGGTCGAGGAAAAACATAGCACATCCCCAGATATGACAGCAGTACTCCATCAAGCAATACATGATGGCAGGTGGCATCGACCCAACAGGTTGAGGGTCCGTGGCTGAGGACCCCAGCTGCTGGAGAAGAGCTGTAAGGGTATGCTCCAAGAGGAGTGAGGAGAGGAGAGTGCAGCAGTGGAGGGAGAGGATAGAGCAAAGACGGTAGAGGACTGAAACAGAGCTCTCGCAAGCAGGTACCACCTACATCTGTGTCAACTGCAACAGAACCTGTTGATTCAGGATAGGCTTGCACAGTCATAGCAGACGCTATAATTCAGCCACGGACTAATCTGAGGCGCAGAACTCCATTGTCTCCTGAGGCAGACGAATGCCAACAGCTCCATCTTAGGGCGTATCTGGCTTTTACAGAAGTAGAGGATTTCATTAAGGAGTGGGGTACTTTCTGGACTTTCTATACTATAAATATATATTTTTTTTCATATTAAAGTGTTTTTCACCTACAGACGACGTCGTTTCGGGCTCTTTTACTCTCATCAGTGTAGGAGTGGCGGTTGCAGGCGGTCGTATGGGCTCAAATGCAGTTCGTAGATTCAAGCTAGAATCACGAGACAAACGCTCAGGGCGATGCAGCCGCGAAAAATCGACACAGACAGTAATTGAAATTAAGATACACTTACCCAGGAGGCGGGGGAAGTGGCATTTCTGTCTACAATGTTCAACGCTCGAGCGGAACTATATATATATATATATATATATATATATATATATATATATATATATATATATATATATATATATATATCCTATCGTGTCCGTCGATAAAAGTTCAGGCCCCGTCTCATCTGGTGCTTCTCAAAATGCGGGATGTAGAAGAGGCGATAATGATTTTTTTTAATGACCCTGTCCGTCAAAATGCGCTGTGTTCTACACATTAAACCGACCTTATATTATGGGACGAAACGTTTTTTAAAATCCTTACAATTAAAGCGCCCTTTCCCACTCGTTGCGAAATTTGCTTGTAAATTTACTGCGTTAAACATCGGGGGGGGGGGTTATGATTTTATATCTGTTAAAAATTATAAGACAGCTTTTGAAGAAAAATATGACAGTTGATTCGTTAAGTCCAGCGATTATATGAAGGGCGGTGGGTGTATTGTTGGGCTTTGGTGGAGGCGTGTGCCTTCTGAGTGCACTCTGTTTTTGTATGGTTTAATGAGGTAAAAAGGAATCCTTTTATAAGAGCGATGAATGTGCTATGAAATCCCAGGAATGTTTTACCTACCGCAATGAAAGCTAAAAAGCAAAAGCTGATGGAGCCAACGTGAGAAAACAAAAGGTACAAAACAAGGAATGGATGCATACGCGTGTGTGTGTGTGTGTGTGTGTGTGTGTGTGTGTGTGTGTGTGTGTGTGTGTGTGTGTGTGTGTGTGTGTGTGTGTGTGTGTGTGTGTGTGTGTGTGTGTGTGTGTGTGTGTGTGTGTGTGGTAGAAAGATGAGATATATACAGAGAGGGAGAGAGAGAGAGAGACGGAAAAAAGAAAAACGAAGAGAGAAACCGAGCTAGTGAGAGTAAGTGGTGGAGGGTGGGTGGGAGATAGAGAAAGACCATTATTAAGATGGTGAGACAGTGTCAGTGAGAGAGAGATGGAGGTTGTTGAGAGAGATAAACTGAGTTAGTTCGTGAGAGATTTAGCGAAAAAGTTGGTGAGAGATTGGGAAATAGAGGAACAGAGTTAGCGAGATGGCAT
>OY744544.1:42306483-42313983 GCA_963556195.1 Sepiola atlantica
AATAGAGGAACAGAGTTAGCGATATGGGCACGAGAGAAAGAAAGAAACGGAGATAGTGAAATAGAGAAACTATATATATATAATATATATATATATATATATATATATATATATATATATATATATATATATATATATATATATTTGGGTCTGGAAAGTGGGAGTTGAAAAGCCAGCGCCCGAGAAGGTGAGCACTCTGGCCATTAAAAATTGCCTGGGCAGCCCCGTCGGCATTCCCCGGTAGGGGCGCCCCAGGCAGTAAGCAGTAAACTTACTCCTCCCCAAAGAGAGGAGGCAAAGCCTGGGAGGGTGGACCTCCTAGAACTGCACAGGACAAACCCACAGACTCTTGCAGGCAAGTATTGTTGAATATAGGAGACAACTCATGTCTAAATATCCTTTGGTAGATTCTTTCAATAGTCCTATATATATATATATATATATATATATATATATATATATATATATATATATATATATATATATATATATATATAAACCTCAGCAAATATAGAGAACAACTTTTCACAAATTCATTAAAAAAAACAGTTTTTATTAGCATACAATTGTTTCGTCCGACCTCAATCACATATCTTCATGATATACATGATATTCGAAAGGATATCATGAAGAGATATATGATTGAGGTAGGCCGAAACAATTGTATGCAAATAAAAACTGTTTTTTTAATGAATTTGTGGAAAATTATTCCCTACATTTTCTGAGGTTTACATAATATTAAAAAAAAATTTTTATTACAACTCTAGTTCTACATTAAGGAGCTATTACAAAAGTTTTTGTGTTATAATAAAATTTATATCTAAAAAAATTAATTTAAATATAAATATATACATCCATTTTGGTAGATTCTCTGCACAGACGGAGTTTTCCTCTGGTGTGTATTATTTTTGACCAAGGGAAATTTCTTTTTCCCGAAATATTAAATAAATGATTTTTAATAATCATCCGGACAACACACAAACCGCTAACATCACACTTGCTGTTATGTAAGATTTTTAGAAAAAATAAATAGTAAGTCCCATTTCAATTTATTATTTTATTTTCCTTCTAGCTTACATCCTACCCGGGACTTTGCATTGCCCACAGCCTTTTAAAAACATACTACTATAAATATATACACACACATTATATTATATATATATATATATATATATATATATATATATATATATATATATATATATATATATATATATATATATATATATATTTGGGTCTGGAAAGTGGGAGTTGAAAAGCCAGCGCCCGAGAAGGTGAGCACTCTGGCCATTAAAAATTGCCTGGGCAGCCCCGTCGGCATTCCCCGGTAGGGGCGCCCCAGGCAGTAAGCAGTAAACTTACTCCTCCCCAAAGAGAGGAGGCAAAGCCTGGGAGGGTGGACCTCCTAGAACTGCACAGGACAAACCCACAGACTCTTGCAGGCAAGTATTGTTGAATATAGGAGACAACTCATGTCTAAATATCCTTTGGTAGATTCTTTCAATAGTCCTATATATATATATATATATATATATATATATATATATATATATATATATATATATATATATATAAACCTCAGCAAATATAGAGAACAACTTTTCACAAATTCATTAAAAAAAACAGTTTTTATTAGCATACAATTGTTTCGTCCGACCTCAATCACATATCTTCATGATATACATGATATTCGAAAGGATATCATGAAGAGATATATGATTGAGGTAGGCCGAAACAATTGTATGCAAATAAAAACTGTTTTTTTAATGAATTTGTGGAAAATTATTCCCTACATTTTCTGAGGTTTACATAATATTAAAAAAATTTTTTTATTACAACTCTAGTTCTACATTAAGGAGCTATTACAAAAGTTTTTGTGTTATAATAAAATTTATATCTAAAAAAATTAATTTAAATATAAATATATACATCCATTTTGGTAGATTCTTTGCACAGACGGAGTTTTCCTCTGGTGTGTATTATTTTTGACCAAGGGAAATTTCTTTTTCCCGAAATATTAAATAAATGATTTTTAATAATCATCCGGACAACACACAAACCGCTAACATCACACTTGCTGTTATGTAAGATTTTTAGAAAAAATAAATAGTAAGTCCCATTTCAATTTATTATTTTATTTTCCTTCTAGCTTACATCCTACCCGGGACTTTGCATTGCCCACAGCCTTTTAAAAACATACTACTATAAATATATACACACACATTATATTATATATATATATATATATATATATATATATATATATATATATATATATATATATATATATATATAAACAGACAGACTGAAACATAGAGAGTAAGATAGTGTAAGGAAGAGGGGGAAATAGAGAGAGGGAGAGAGCTTAGCGAGAGAGATAATTAGTGAGACATCTTATCATAGTTAGATAAGATGGATGGTGAGAGAGAGAGGGTAGATGCTGGTAGGAAGAGAAAAATGGAGAGCTTGCAAAAGAAGTATAAAGTGAGACAATTATTGAGAGAAAAGAACTTAGTGAGAAAGAGACAGAGTTATTGAAAGAGAGAAAGTGGGGAAGTGACAGGAGCAGAAGGAGAGAAAAAAGAACGAGGGAGACGGCAATATCAGATGAAGCTGAGTGATAGTTAGAAGATTAATGATAAACAGAGAGAGAGGGGGGAGGAGAGAGAAAGAAGAACATAGAGAAAGTAAATGTGAGAGTTGGTTGAGAGAATGCTGAGAGAGAGATGCATAAATATATATATATATATATATATATATATATATATATATATATATATATATATATATATATATATATATATGAAATTAAAATGGAATAAGCGGAAGACCTAAAAAGCTCAACGTTTCGCCCAAATGTTATATGGGCTTTGTCAAGAGCGAACGAAAAAAATGCAAAAAATGACAAAAGACGCATTTTTTTCGTTCGCTCTTGACTAAGCCCATATAACATTTGGGCGAAACGTTGAGCTTTTTAGGTCTTCCGCTTATTCCATTTTAATTTCATAACGTCAGATTATTTTATCCTTTCATCTATTCATATATATATATATATATATATATATATATATATATATATAGAGAGAGAGAGAGAGAGAGAGAGAGATTGTTTCTTTAACGATTTGAGCAGAGGTTTTCATAAACTTTTAGGAATAATACAATTCCATTTATTCTAATTATGTAGACATAAACACGTGTATCTCTCTCTTAGACTCTCAATTCATTCCTTTCTCATTCTCTCACTTACTCTCTCTCTCTCTCCCTCTCCCTCTCTCTCTCTCTCTCTCTCTGTATTGGCCTCACTCGTTCTCTCCATGTTTCTCTCTCACTTTATCTATTATGCTATCCTTCTCTCTCCTTTACCCCCTCTCCCCCTCTCTCTCTCTCTCCTTTCTTTCTTTCTTCTACTTGTGGTTTATCTATTATGCTATCCTTCTCTCTCCCCTTCTTCGCCCTCTTCTCTCCCCCTCTCTCTCTCCCTCTTTCTTTCTTTCTTACTTTCTTCTACTTGTGGTTTATCTATCGCCAGATTTTTTATTTATCCATTGACGATTCTCTGGAATGTACTAGATGATGATGAGAACAAACACGTATATCATTTGCCTCAACCCTAACACTAACCCTAACCGGGGTAGTGATCCAGAATGCCGGGATCGATGATACCTCATAATTCAACAAAAAGTGGCGACACACAGGCCATTTTTTGTAAACGAGTCACCGCTTATGAAGGCCCATAGGCAACTCGAGGATAAGGTTTATTGAGTTTGACAGGTAGACAGTAAAGCACTGAGATGATTAGTTATCGGATTGACATCTTAATATGTTATCATGCCGGCGTAAGCAGAAAAACACAAAGCAATAGCAAATTCACTTCAACAACAAAACGCTCAAACTAGCAATAAAAATCGGCTCCCACAAGCTGTCTAGCAAAAAGGCGCTAAAAACGCCAAAAATATTGATCACGTGATTGTCTACTACTACGTCCGCCGAACCAGGGGTTAAACAAAATAAAACCAGCAGCCGTGACAAAATCAGTCTCTTTCTCTCTTTTCTCCTCTTTTCTCTACCCCTCGCTTTTGGGCGAGAGGCTAGAGGTGGTTCTATGCGCCTCGGCTGACTACTAAACACACACGCACATTCACATACTTCGACGTACTAACGCCAAGCCTCACATGGCTACACACACACATACAAACATGGTCGCACACACGTGCTTACTACTATTCTCAGAACTGACTTCGAACGAACATTTCAAACTAACATTTTACCATGTAAGATTTGTAAATATATAAATATTTTGTGTTACCTTTAAACTACGTTTTATTCTTCCTTCAACTTATGCATGCCTTTTTCTAACATTCACTTTCATAAATGTTTTCCATGTTTTTACTCTTTTAAACATTTCTTTAAACAATCAATGTAGGCGTAGGTCTTAGCATTTTGTCTAAGACACAATATCTTACTAAGCGAAGGTCTACATAGTAACGATTGTTGTAACTGGTCAGAAATTGAATATTTAAGATGACGCGTCAACAAAAATTTGTTTGCATTGGACTTGAAAAGAGCAATGTTATAATCAGCCGAAAAGCAGCCCCGTGGTACTGTGGTCCACAGACGTGCAGTTCTTTGAAAGAAACTTTGCTCGTGGAGGTTCCGCTTAGTTTTAGGTACACCGAGGGAGAAAGGGACTTTATTAACAGTGGTTGTAGCTAGACGAGTTTTGTTGATCCCATTAGAAAATACTTATCTTTTTCGAAAAATAAAAGTCAAAACAAAAAATATAAGCCAAATTATAGTATTTTGAATTGACAGATTAAACATTTCAAAATTAAAGTCAAATTTCTCTCAGAAACAGTAAACATCGCTGTACCAGAAAAAAAACTCTGATAAATACACATTGCAATATAACCAGATGCAATGAACTTTGAGTATACACAGAATGAATACTCCACGAGAAGAAAACGTGTGTCAATACAGAAAATAAGTAGATGAGAAATTGACCAATAGCAGGCGTCGTTATTAGAGCCAATCACAAAGTTAGGAGAAAATCATAGGATTACTGAGGACACTTATGTGGTGTACAAGTCGTCTAATTTACAATGTGTGGGAACATAAAATAATTTTTTGAATAAAAAATAATAATTTTAAGTCAAAAGTTACTTAATTATAACGTTTTCTTTATTACTATCAAATAGATACTTATGTAGAATAATCGAAAAAAAGACAAAATTTAAGCCAGTTTTTTAAAGTGTTGGGATCGAGGGTCGTGTTCCCCGACTATTAGCGTGTACGTTAAATCAAGCAATGTTGCATGCAAAGACAGAGTAATAATTAACAAACAAAAGGAGGTAGTTCAAATAAGGTTTATTGAACGTGTGTGTAATGTGGAATGATGAGGTGTGTGGTGTGTGTATGTGTGTCGATAAGAAACAGTTCTTGTATTGCGTATGTGTAGAAGTGAGGCGTGGGAAAAGTCTTTGAAAGATGTACACAAAGAAAATGAGTTGAGAACTCTTACCGGTGTTTGAAACACGTGTTGACGGAAGAAACGTGTGTTGGTTGTTGCTTTGCCGAGGCCAGTTGAAGGGAAAAGAATAAGACGGAGCGCTGGTGTCAGCGTCGTTCTGCCGAGGCCAATTGAAAAGACAAGAGCGAGTGAATTTCCGTTTACACCGCTTTTTATAATCCGAAGGGCAGATAACTCGGGTGTCGCTTTTCAGCGCCACCTGTCGGTGAAAAAGCGACACCTAACAGCCAACCGGTGCAGTTATGTTTTGAAAGGAGGAGGTAACTGCTACAAAAGCTAAATTAGCCATATTTGGCATAAAAAACGGCCAATCTGGCAACTTTGGGTAAGATCGTAAAAAGAAACGTTTGAATTGGTGCAACGGGGAACTAAAAATGTATAAATGAATTGTCGTGAAACAGCGAAACGAAACCTAACTCTGATTGGTTGGTGGTGAAAGTCGATTTCGGCTGAAAAAGAGAATTTTAAAATATCAACAGAAAGTTGTTGAGGAGACCGCCCTCGAGATCAACCGTGTGGAAGATAGGACATTATCAAAATAAAGAATGACAAAGCCTATCAATATCAAATTTTTATTGACAACTTTTTATTGACAATGAAAGATAAAGAGTTGGTAGAATACAAAAGTTTAGAGAGTTCCAAGAAACGTTTCTGAGTAAAAAGAGTTGCTTTCCGTGTAGGAAAATTGAGTACACATGTTTGTTTCGGCTGGCGTCTTGTGCGTGTATGCGTTACAGAGTGTGTAAATGGAATAGACATGTAGTGTGTTGTCTCTGAAAGAAGAAGAAGAAAGAAAACGAAGCTGTGTGTGTGTTTTTTTGAAAATGAATATTTCTTACACAGTGATTGGTCGAAATAAATTGCTTAATTGAGCTTCTGTCTAATCGAGGGTCGATACGCAAAAACAACATGCACTGCCGCTGCTACTTCGAATAATGTAAAAACAGCAGAATTATCAGCCAATGATGAAAGTAAGATAATATCAGTAGTAACAGTAACACGTGACGAAGATATGCGAAGATATGCGAAGATATACGAAGCTATGCCGATTCAATCTGTACGTTGAGTGATTGTAACAAACTGAAAAATTCTTCATGGCACAATAAAGTGACAATGACGGTCTAAAATTCAGGAGGAACTCTTGTTCTAACAACACCGGAACAGCAATACTGACAAAACTACCAAAACGCAAATCTCCCAACTGCACGAATCTCTTCTCGTCTGTTCATGTCCATCGTATGTTTTCCTTCTTCCTCATCGTCGTTGCATCTCGTCTTTTAAAACGGACAAGTGTCCTCGCATGCCAATTACTAGCACCTATAAAACCCCACAACTCTGAGCATGCACTGTTTCCATCTTGCAAATGGCCGCTTGAGAAGTAAGACATCACGGGCGTTTCAAATCTGGTAAGTGTTCATCTCTTTTGTCACGATGACTCATCAAAAGACTGATAATAATGCACCAGAAACAGCTTCAATCGAAATCAATGCTTAAAAACAAGTACGTTCAAGGACTTTTGCCATTACTAACCAGCAGAGCGTTACAACTGTCGACCAAGAGAAGAGTTTATTAGGCATGTGTACGCAGTGTGATGATGTATGGAAGTGAAACCTGGCCAGTAAAAGTTGGGGATATTCATTGCATGGAGAGAAATGATATGCGAATGATAGGATGGGTGTGTAATGTGAGTCTTAAAGAGAGGGAGATCTGATTACCCCAGAGAAAGATTAAATCTGGATGGACAGTATAGAGAAATGTGTGCAGAACAGGAGACTTTAATAGTATAGCCACGTTGAAAGAATGATTGAAAATGCTTTGGTTAGTAGATGTAGAACAGCTGAAGTAGCAAGGTCAGTTCACAGCCAAGAAAAACATGGGAGGAAGTAATAAGGATGAATTTGAGAGAAAGAGGGATAAATAAAGACCTGGCTAGAGATAGGTTACTTTTGAAGTCAATTTCTATAAACCATCCA